>JAQOTM010000597.1:0-102421 GCA_029168755.2 Tillandsia fasciculata
AAATCTACAAGTCAGGTGTACAACCACCTGATGCAGCTCTCGGATCTTGACTCAAGTCCTACTAGCTGATTGAATCACCAGAAAACCACAGCAACTCACAGTCCAGTACAGTCCAAAATCCCACCTGGGTACAACATAGGGCTACAGTATATACACAAATTCCAAAAATCTGCCCAAATACACTTGCTGAATTTTTAGCTGCAAAGAAGCCAATATTTTACCTGCTGAAAGTGCCCAATAAATTCCAATAAAAATATCCTGGCATTCTACGCGTCGATAGCTTCGAAACAAGTACCTGCACGCCCAAATCGGAGTCCCGTAGGCCAAGATATAAATTCCACAACACGGGCGTGCGAAAACATACAACCACATAACTGTAAAATCTTGCACAGATAAAAAGGAAGATGTATACCTCCGGGAAGCTCTCAAGAAATTCCAAAAAAAATACCACGATGATCCTTGCATCGAGTAGATAAAAAAAGTCTACAAGCACGTCCTGATCCGAGATTTGTGCGCGAAGATCTCCTCAAAAGAAAGTGCTGCCCTCTCCAAAAACTCACAGCAAGAAGGGTCCCAATGAGCACGAGAAAACACCTCGAAAAACGCGAAACCAAAAAATGTACGAGAAACCAAAATCGTACCCTCACCTGTCGCGGATCCACCAGCGAAGAAATCGCTCGAAAAGATGGTCGGAGTAGGTCGGGGGAGCTCGTACACCGAAGAGCGACGGAAGAAACACCGAAGAAAGAGCGTCGCGCCGCGCCAAGAAAATGAGAATCTCGAAAAGCGTGCCTCCAAAAATCCCCAAACTCTGCAGATGGAAGCTTCACAGTGTGAGGATCAACTTTGGTGAAGGACTCTTCTCGGTTTGAAGCTCAGAAATGGCAAAAAGAGGCAAGGAAACGCGGCTCGGGCTATTTATAGGCTCAAAGAAGAAATCAAGAAATGACAGGCGTGTCCCCACTTTCGGGCGCCCGAAATTTCGGGCGCCCGAATCGGGCGCAAAGGGCGGTTACTGTAGCCGCCCGGAAATTTCTTGTGCGGCCACGTCACCCGCACAGCAAACAGCTGTGCGGGGCGCGCCGGGAGTGGCCACGTGGCACTCCCGGTGTCCGACACGTGTCCCGCACAGCAAACAGCTGTGCGGGGCGCGTGTGATGCCGCCGTGTGGCACCTACCCGGTCAAACGGGTAGGTGGCGCCCGCCAGTGGCAGGGCGACACGTGGCCCTGCCACTGTCGCGGTCACACGTGCGGGCAGGCGCCGCACTGGCCGCCTGCCACGCACGCGCCCCGAGGCGCCCGACCGCGACCCGGTGCGCCGCGCCTCATGAGCCCGCGAATGGCGTGACGACACGTGTCCCGTGCACCTGGTCCCCGCACCCAATTCAGGTTCCGTGGACCGTGCCGCGTGCACCGACCAATCGAGGGATGCCACGCGTCCCCCCGCCCCGGTCCATGCACCGCCGCGCAAAATCAGTAGACCGCGCCTCACGGGCCCGCCAATCAGGCGGCGCCACGTGTCATGCGCCGGGTCCGTGCACCCAGCCGCGGCGCTCTGTGAACCGCACACTGCGGACCGGCCAATCATGGGCTGCCACGTGGCAGCCGGCGGTCCACGACCCCTCCCATGCACCGAAATTCAACGAAAACTTCCGGGAGTCCTTTTTGGGCATCCGGACTCAGAATTTAACAAGCAAATAGCCGTTTTCAAGCATTTTTCATGCTGAATCCATTTCCAACCTCTGTTTGGCCAAAAACCTTTTCAAAATTTCGGAAAACACAGCCGAAGGCCAACACAGCTGTAGATATCTCACAGGGTCCATCTGTAGCATCCCCTTGATGCACAATGGGCCAGACACACCAACAATAGGTGTTCTAAACAATGGATTCACCAGAAAAAGCTGCATGGAAATCTGGTCCACCACAGCCTCTCGCAATATCTGCTCTCTGATTTCCGCATCCACTGGCACACATGCTCGGTTCTTGTACCTCAGTACTCCCGAAGCATCCACTGTAAAGTCCCCCGACTGATCACTCGGGATCTGATCTCGAATCCTGGTCAAGTTGGGGTCCTCACTCTGTCTTTCTCTGATCCTATCCAACAGAGTGGACTGTACGACTAAAGACGTCAGTTTAGCAGAGACCCCAGGGGACACAACCTCTATCTCGAGCCGCCTCATCTCTTCTAACAAGGGCGCCTGACCTGTAATCATCATGGACAGACTCTGCATAGCCCTTCTGCTCAAAGCATCTGCAACCATATTGGCCTTGCCCGGATGGTAAAGGATATCCACATCATAATCCTTTAACAGCTCCAACCATCGGCGTTGCCTTAGGTTTAGCTCTTTCTGTGTGAACAGGTACTTCAGGCTCTTGTGGTCGGTGTAAATCTCACAGTGCTCCCCATACAGATAATGGCGCCAAAGCTTCAGTGCAAATACCACGGCAGCAAGCTCCAAGTCATGAGTAGGGTAATTCTTCTCGTAATCCTTGAGCTGTCTCGATGCATAAGCAATTACCCTCCCTTCCTGCATCAACACACAACCAAGTCCGCTGTGTGATGCATCGCTGTAGATCACATATCCTTTCCCCATAACAGGGAGGGAAAGGATAGGAGCGGTCATCAGTCTACCCTTCAGCTCCTCAAAGCTTCTCTGACAGTCCTCACTCCAGATAAACTTCACTCCCTTACGCGTCAGGCGAGTGAGGGGTGTGGAGAGCTTCGCAAAGCCTTCCACAAACCGACGATAATACCTAGCTAAGCCCATAAAACTACGCACCTGTAATAACCGCGGTTTATTTTTCTTTTGGTCTTTCCTTTGAATTTTTTTGAACCGCTTTTCGACTAAGGACCCGGGGTGTGATTTATTTTTCTTTGTTTCTGGCAGACCGTCGGGGCTCGCGGATATTTTTGGATAATAAAGCCCGCGAAACGGAGACCGGCGGCGCGATCGGATCTGATTTCCGACCCCGGAATCTCCCGGAATAATTTTCTGAAGTTTGTTGCGGTTCAGGCGTTTAGCACGTTTTATTTGAGGTAAACCAGAACCAGGCTCAATTTCTTTTAATTGGGGATTTAGGTTTTCTTTCCCTTACCCCGCTCCGCTTTGGACCGACTGTTTTTAATTTTGTGTGGGATGACTTAGGTTATTTTCCACTCTTCTTATCCCGTACGTTACTTCCCCAATTAAGTGCGAGCGAGAAAAACCTTTCTTTCCGAACCTCGACTTTCTTGCAAGGCGACGTGGAGAACCGAGGAACGCAACGCGGAGAAGGAAGGGACCATCGCTCTCCCCACGAAACCCGGCAAGCGAGCGTGGCACGATCCTCTCCTCTTCCTCCCTCTTCATCGGCGAATCGGAGGCTCGTAGTTTCGGTAAGTTTTAAATTATTATTATTTAGGGTTTTTCCTTCGGAGCATCGCAAGGGGGGGGGGGGGGGGGGGGGAGGCGGAGTACTCCGGTCGGCCGCACCACCGCCGTCGCGAGGCGCCAGATGCGCGCAGGGCTGGGCCGCCCGTGCGTGCGGCTAGGCGCCCGCGCGGGGCCTGGGCGCCGAGCGGGGCCGCCCGTGCCGCGCGGGCTGGGCGCCCGCGCGGGGCCTGGGCGCCGCGCGGGGTCGCCCGTGCGTGCGGGCTGGGCACCCGGGGCCGCCCGTGCTTGCGGACTGGGCACCCGCGCGCGGCCAGGCACCGAGCGGGGCCGCCGCGGTCAGGGAGCCGTGCGGGTCTCACACCGCACGGGGCTCTGATACGCGTGCGGCCAGCGCGGCAGCGCGGGGTCACCGCCGCCATCGGACCCGAGAGCCCCGTTCCGCGACGGGATCCGGACAGTCTTTTACTTTCCTTGATTTATGTTTGGTGGGTACTGACCTTTTTCCCGGGGGACTTTGTAGTTCAGGGAACGCACCGGGACACGGGGGAGTAGCGCCTCGACCATCATTCGTAGAGGTGGGTTTTATTTTTAAGTCTGGCATTTAATTCCATCATGTTGGACGGGGCCAATCATATGCGTACTTGGGTTAAAGATCGATGGGTGATAGACATCACAGGTTTAATTGTGCTGACTCTTAAAACAAAAAAAAAGGAAAATATAGAAAAAAAAAAGAATTAAATTTTCTATGGATCTCGTACCTGGGTTAAACACTGTAGGAGGCATCAATTAATCGTTTATGGTTCTACGGTTCTTGTGCTTAGATATATATTGTTTCATATGGTTCTCATGCATGGATATATATATATTGTTTCACGGTTACTATGCTCGAGGCTGCGACACGCGCACCCGCGGTTTGGCCACCGCGAAGGGTGCGCTTTTCCGGAAAAGTGGTCTATGACCCGTGTATACCCACGAGGTGACGTAGTGGGGCCCCTGTAGTTGTGGGGTTTGGATGCGCCGAGGTGCGAGCGGTGCGACTCGTCGGTTTAGTTGCCCGACGTGGTCGGGTATTGCAGGTACGGTACGGCCCATCGGTTTAGTTGTCCGACGTGGTCAGGTATTGCAGGTTCACAGGTGTTCAGGTTACCCTCTTTCCTCTTGGGAGGGTGGTTGCTCCGGTTAGCTTTACGGTTTGTTTTACTACTTTTTCCTGCTTTACTATTATTCGTCACTGACTTCCCACTTCGTGACAGGGTCCAGACGGGGGGAGAGGTAGGCGACGGTGAGGACGGGGCAGGAGCTTCTGGGTCGCTGGGGACCCCGGACTGCATTTCCTCTTTATCTTTGCATTTCATTTACGTTTGTAGCATTTGTGTAGTTCTCGATACCCTCGTGGGGTCGTATGGATGTCGGCATGGTCTAGATTTGGTTGTTCTCTTGGTATTTATCTTTCCTTTTGTTTCTGTTGGCCGTTTGGAAAAGAAAAAAAAAAAAAACCCAAAGAAAAGACTGCGAAAACCGTTTTTTAAAATTCAAGTGTCGTGTGGGCACTGTTTTCAAAACCCTGTGGATTTATGGATTGCGAAAACGAATTTCAAAACTCAAGTGTCGTGTGGGCACTGTTTTCAAAACCCTGTGGATTTATGCTGTTTTCGAAAACGTTTTCAAAATCTGAGTGCCGGGTAGGCGCCGTTTCAGTAACTGTGGATTATCTTTTAAAAGCTTCTTGGCCGTGCTTATTATTCAGTTGTGGTGCATAGTTGCTTGATAGAACTGTTGTGATTGAATGGATGATTGCATTGAACCTTGTATTAGCTGCTACGCCGTGCGTATACAGAGGAGACTCTGTCCGTTTGCAGAGTGATTCTGTGTATGCGGCGGGTCTGGGCACGCGCCGGGGAAGAGGATTTAATTTCAAAAAAAAAAAAAATTTCTACGCGCCAAACGTGTACCTTTTGTGAACCGTTTCTGCTAAAACAAACCCCCGGGGCGTGACAGATTAAGATGGTATCAGAGCGGTTCTTTCAATCACAGCAGTTAGTGCCGACATCTGTAGGGACACCTCACTTGCCTACAAATGAATGAAATGGGTAGGGCATAGGAGGGTAGAACGCGAGTGATCGAAGGGGGGGAAGAGTTCGAGTATTTTCTATCGCTAAGTGGCTCTTTGTTTTGTAAGTGAAGTCTAAAGTTGACTCTTGTGGTGTGTGACAGACATGGCCCGTACTAGATCATCGGCCGGGGACGCCGAGGCAGACGCGACGACGTCGACGGCCGCGGAGAACCAGCTCCTGCGGCAGCAGTTGCGGGAGATGGCGGGGCAACTGGCAACCCTCGCCGATCACGTGCGTCAGTTGACGCAACAGCAGCAGGCCGCGACGGTGACGGCCGGCCCGGTCCCTCCACAGGGGCCAACAGCACCGGCAGCGGCACCACCGACAGCGCCACCGCCGGCGGCGACTACGGGACCGACGCCGGGAACCACCAGCAGGGTTACTCTGGAGGAGACGGTGGTCACACCTTCCCCTACCATGGCTGCCGCCGCCGCGGGGGAGGGGACAGCCTTGCTGACTGAGCGAGAGCGGGTGCGGGCCAACCTGGCGGACTTTAAGAAGTACGACCCACCCACGTTCGAGGGGGATACGACTGATCCTTGGGTCGTCGAGAAGTGGGTGGGGTCGATGGAGAAACTCTTTGAAGATCTACTGATGGAGGATGATGAGCGGGTTCCCCTAGCAGTCCATTTCTTGGAGGGGAACGCCCGCTTGTGGTGGAAGACTCTACGCCCCGATCCCGCTAAGTGTACCGCGCTCCCGTCCTGGGCAACATTCAAACAGGAGCTGTTCGGGGCCTTTTTCACCAACAGTGTCAAGAAAAAGTTGGAGGATGACCTGAACCACATCCAGCAGGGGAACCGGACGGTCATGGAGTATCAGCGGGTGTTCGTCCGGCTAGCAAACTGCGTCCCGTTCGTCATAAGGGATGAGGCCCACAAGGCGCAACTCTTTGTCGATGGCTTGTGGAGCAATATCTTCGAGGTGGTACAAGCAGCTGACCTGCACACCTTTCAGAAAGTGGTCGACAGGGCCACCACGGTGGAGCGGGGTTTTGCAGTCACACGCGCTAGGCGGGAGAACTCGGCGCGACAGGAGGACAGGAAGCGACAACAGCAAAGCTCGGGGGGAGGCCCTTCTAGCGGGAGCCGACCCCCCAAACGGTGGAGACCGCAGGCGGGACCTCGGAGCGCGCCAGCAGGAGGGCCGAGACCGGGGAATAGGCCTTGTGTTATTTGTGGGGGAGGACACCTGGCGGGAGAGTGCCCCCAGAGAGGCGACCATTGCTTCCGATGCGGCAAACGGGGGCACTTCCGCCGCGACTTCCCCTTAAGCTGGGGATCTGCGTCCTCTGCAGCTTCTGCTGTAGTGGCCCAGTTTCCCATGCAGCTTTTCTGGTGAATCCATTGTTTAGAACACCTATTGCTGGTGTGTCTGGCCCATTGTGCGTCAAGGAGATGCTACAGATGGACCCTGTGAGATATCTACAGCTGTGTTGGCCTTCGGCTGTGTTTGCCGAAAGTTTTAGAAGGCTTTTGGCCAAACAGAGGTTGGAAATGGATTCAGCGCGGAAAAACGCTTGAAAACGGCTATTTGCTTGTTAAATTCTGAGTCCGGATGCCCAAAAACGGACTCCCGGAAGTTTACGATGAATTTCGGTGCATGGGAGGGGCCGTGGACCGCCGGCTGCCACGTGGCAGCCCATGATTGGCCGGTCTGCAGCGCGCGGTCCACAGAGGGCCGCGGCTGGGTGCACGGACCCGGCGCATGACACGTGGCGCCGCCTGATTGGCAGGCCTTTGGTGCGCGGTCCACGGAATTCTGACCGGCTGGTGCATTGATTGAGCGCCGGTGCAGGATTGCTGTGCGGGATCCAGGTTTCGGCCTCCGATTGGCGGGCGCTGGAGGATCGGTCCACGGAGTTCCCCGCGCGGTGCATAGACCCGGCGCAGGGACACGTGGCGGCAGCTGAGTGGCGGGCTCAGCTTGCGCGGTGCACGGAGTGGCTGAAGTCCCGCCTCGGGACAGAGGACGCGCAGGGGGGCGCTGACGCGGCTGTCGGCCGCACTCGAGTGCGCCACGCGTCGCAACGCGAGTGGTCGCCGTACTCGAGTGCGCCACGCGTCGGCACGCGGTTGGCGGACCGTACCTACCCCGCTGACCGCGAGTGGGACACGTGGCGCACAGCGGACGGCCTTGCACCGCTGTTCCGTGTTATGGGGACACGTGTCAGCCCAGGAAACTTTCGGGCGCGTCGGACGGGGGCCTTCTTCCGGATTTCGGGCGCCCGAAAGTTGCGCCCGAAACCCGGCCCACTCAGCCTTTTGGGCTGAGCCTATAAATAGACTTCCTGGGCCCTTTAGCTCACTTTTTTCTCCCCTTTTCGCTGTGAGGTCTTCAGAGAAATTCTTCCCCTCGCTGAGCTCCACCCTTCGGCAGATTTCGGGACTTTCTGGGGGCACGCTTTTCGAGGTTCTCATTTTCTTGGCGCGGCACGACGTTCGTTCTTCGGTGTTTCTTCCGTCGCTCTTCGGTGTACGAGCTCCCCCGACCTACTCCGACAACCTTTTCGGGCGATTTCTTCGCCGCTGGATTCGTGACAGGTGAGGCTACAATTTTGGGTTTCACAGACATTTTCAGATTTCGCGTTTTTCGAGGTGTTTTCTCGTGCTCATTAGGACCCTTTTTCTGTGAGCTTTTGGTGAGGACAGCGGCTTCCTTTGAGGATATCTTCGCGCACAGATCTCGGATCGGGACGTGCTTATAGACTTTTTTCATCTACTCGACGCAAGGATCATCGTGGAATTTTCTTGGAATTTCTGGAGATCTTCCCGGAGGTATATGTTTTCCTTTTCATCTGTGCAAGATTTTACAGTTATGTGGTTGTATGTTTTCGCGCGCCCGTGTTGTGGAATTTATATCTTGGCCTACGGAACTCCGATTTGGGCGTGCAGGTACTTGTTTCGAAGCTATCGACGCGAGGAACGCCAGGATATTTTTACTGGAATTTATTGGACACTTTCTGCAGGTGAAATATTAGCTTCTGTACAGCTGAAATTCAGCAGGTGATATTTGGACAGATTTTTGGGAGATTTGTGTATGACTGTAGCCTATTGTTGTACCCAGGTGGGTTTTTGGACAGTACTGGACTTACGGGTCAGTGAGTTGCTGTTATTTTGGTATTATCAGCTGTAGGACTTGGACAGATCTGCGCTTCAGGTGGGTGACCTCTTTTTCAAGATCAGCGGACTGCGTATTAATTCTAGCTTTAGGGACTTGCATATTTTGATGTTTGATGTCCAGCATGCTAGAATGGGTGAATTGATATTCCTGTTGTAGTTTGATGATCAAGTGATTATTTCCTCCCCTAAGCTGTTGATTATTATTATCTTGCTCCCTACGAGCTGTTATTTATTGTTTATCTTGGAACTTGACCTAGCACCACTGCCATATGATGCATGTTCAGCCAGACTGTAGAAAACCTCAACTTGGGCTAGGTTTTTATTGCTCTAGACATCCCCACTGCACTATTCTTTTAACACTCTGGACTTAGAGTTTTACTCGCCCAAGTAGTGGGCCGAGAGGTCGGTTTATTGTGGGATGCATTTACACTCGTGTCAGGGGACCGAGTGGAGTCGTTAGCAGTCTGTAGACCAGATTTCTTTGGGAGAGTGACTTTGGCATTAGATCTGGGATCTTGGGAGCCATTTGAGTGATAGTGGGTCTCGGCTGTGCAGTTTTCCAGCCTGTGAGTGAGACAGTGTTCCTTGGTTACAGCCGATCTTGTTGATCGAGGATTTGGGATTATAGCCTGCATGAGCCACATTTGAGCTCGACAGAGATACGCGGATACTTTCCTCGGTGGGGTCGCTCCCCTCGAGAGCCACTCCGGAGTTGGGCCTGTTCTTCTATCGCGACTTGTCGACGCAGTGTTCCCTCTGGCTGGGCCAGTTAGTGGCAGTCATGGACACAGTCCCTCTGGCTGGGCCAGTTAGTGGCAGTCACGGACGCCCTACGTAAGTCCGGTTCCCTTGGGACGTGACGGCAGTAGGTGGGCGCAGGTTTGACTGGACCCTATGCGGCAGTCAGTTTAGATTGGGTGATATGAGTCGAGAGCTAGTTGTAGCATCATGTTCTTTCTGTTCCACTATTGAGCATCTAGATAGAGGCATAGTAGCTGTAGAGTTTACTTTACCAGTTTTTCTCTTTCCGCACTGCTTGTTACTTTTGCCTCTAGTAGACTTAGTGGGCAGACCGTCGGGCTTGTTGGCGGCACCCACTGAGAACTACTTGGGACGTAGTTCTCACACCCGTCGTGGTGTCTTTTCCCCAGGGACTTCTTCTTCTGCTCCGGTTCCTGCCGCACCTTTTGCTGACCCGACTGATCGAGGTAAGGGAGTCGCGAGATAGATCCCTACCAGTGTCGCCTGAGAGTAGCTGTACCTCCCTACTTTTGAGAGTTCATGTCGAGTGACTTGTAGTGAGGATTGAGTTGTACTCTTCTTATTTTGAGAGATATCTGTACTTGGGTGAGGACTCTGGTTGTATATTTTGTGAGAGTTGTTTTTGTTTAGTTTATCCAGCTTTTACCTTTTAGCTCTGATATCTGTTTAGTATAGCTCTTTTTGCAGGTTAGTCGCTACGTCTATGCGGGGCTTCCCGTATGGGCGGCGGATCTGTTGGCGAGTCCGGGTCGCAGTTCGACCCGGGGCGTGACATCTGCACCATCGCCGCAGCTTCCAGGGCGGGGGAAAGCTCCAATGGTGTCGTCTTCTAGACCCCCTGCACGTCGGCGAGAGGAGGACAGACAGCCACAACCTGGCGGGCGAGTTTTCTCGATGACCCGCTAAGAGGCAGACCCGCCGGAGGACGCACTTGCAGGTATTACTTCCGTTTCAAATTTCCGTGCTAGGACTCTTTTCGATACCGGAGCAACACACTCTTTCATTTCTCGTGACTTCGTGTTTATGCATGGTCTCGGGGAGGTACCCCTCCAAAATCGCTTGACGGTCCAAACGGCGGGAGGGGCTTTGGAGGCGGTCATCTTTGTGGCCGCCTGCTCGATTAAGCTAGGGCGACTGGCTTGCCCTTGGGATTTGGTGGTAATCCCCCTGAAGGAGTACGACGCGGTGTTGGGCATGGACTGGCTCACGAGGTACCAGGCACTTATTGACTGTGAGAAGCGACAGGTGCGACTACAGGAACCGGGCTTTCCCGAGCATGTGTATATGGCGGGCAAGGGCATCTCCTTTCCGGCGATTATTTCAGCGGCACGGGCCAGAAGACTGGTAGAGGGTGGGTGCGTGGCCTATTTAGCATCGGTGGATTTGTGTCACGCCCCCGGGGGTTTTTGAGTCATTTAAAGCGGAAAATTGCGTGTCTATTTTTTTTTTCTTAATAAGGTGATATAAACCTCAACCCCGGTGCGTGCCAGACCGCCACATACAGGTATTCACTCTGTCCACGGACAGAGTCTCCTTTGTGTATGCACGGCGTCTCATTTACAACATACAATTCATCACACATTAGTCACCAACCAACAACCATACCGTAGACATTCATCACCAATTAAAGCAAGTTTATAAAGCGGCGTCAGTGTTTGGAAAGGATAAAGACCCAGCGTTTGCAAAACCCGTGCCCACACGGCACTTCGTTTTGAGAAAATATTTTCGCAATCCTTTAATTTATCATGAAAACATGCCGCATAAAAGGAACGCCACTAAACGTAATTAAAACATAAGAATACACCTCATCCACAGAGCTAATTAATACATGTTCACAACTAAAGCCATCCACAAGCAAATTAAGTATTTATACGAAAAAGGAAATGAGATATAATCATAATAACCAAGTGTCCGACTACGGTCCTCACGACGCAGCCCCACCGTCACCCCGGCTGACGCACCTAGTAGCAGTACCTGTCACGGAGTGGGTAACGTCAGTGACAAACAAAGTAGATGTCTAATAGTATCAAGGAAGGAGAAACAAACCGAATACACCGAGTACACCGTAACCTTTCGTTAAACCCCTGTGCATATTTTAAACTGGGCACCAACCCCAGATTATTTATTAATTAAGCTGGGCACCAACCCCAGAGTACCTGTCGGGGAGACTAAAGTCCCCCCTCGTGCACAAACACCTTTTGATGCTTTTAACCTCTTCACGGGGCTAGTGCGGCCCCTATAGCTGCCGTGAAGAGGTCCTCACGGCTCCCACTCCTTTGTGAGGCACACGGGTCAAAAAGACCACTTTTCCGGAAAAGTACACCATGCGGTGGCCCGATCCGCCGGTGTACGTGCAGCATCCGAAACCGGATTGCCAAGATTGGCGTGTGGTGAGCACCGCGACCGCAGCCGCTTAAATTGTTAGATAAAACATCATTAAGCGAAAGGTTAAACTGTCCATCTACTTTGTTAGGTAAATTTAAGAGTACTTTAATGGCGATAAATGCACTTACTGCACTTGTTGCACTTATAGCAACCCTACCCACCTGGTTGGAGAGAAGACGGGTCACCCGAGCCCTCTGCACTCTCCCGCTGCGCACCTGGACCTATAAAAAGTCCGCACGGATACTAAGATCAGAATACATACTAACATATTGCAACAGAACTACCCCACTCTATTATGTACGAAGAGTCCGGCACCGTCCCGCTGTCCGGCGGGACACCCTTGCCATGAGCGGCCGTCGCCGTCCGTCGGAGCCGCGCGCGGCGTGGCTCCGCGGACGGCGCCCGCATAGTGCCCCGCGCGGCGTCCGCGCGGTGCCCGTGCGGACACGGGCCCGCGCGGCGCCCGCGCGGCCGCCCGTGCGGCGCCCGCGCGGGTGCCCGCGCGCGCGCGCGCGGGCCGCCCGTGCGGCACCCCGCGCGGGTGCTCGCGCGGCTCCCGCGCGGGGCCGCCCGCGCGGCGCCCGCGCGGGTCCGCCCGCGCGGCACCCCGCGCGGTGCCCGCGCGGCTCCCGCGCGGGCCGCCCGCGCGGCACCCCGCGCGGGTGCCGCGCGCCCGCGCGGGTGCCCGCGCGGCGCCCGCGCGGGCGCGGGGTGCACGCGCGGCGCCCGCGCGGGTGCCCGCGCGGCTCCCGCGCGGGCCGCCCGCGCGGCACCCCGCGCGGGTGCACGCGCGGCGCCCGCGCGGGCCGCCCGCGCGGTACCCGCGCGGGTGCCGGGGTGCGACCCGCGCGGCGCCGTCGCCGCTTGCGGCGGCGTCCGGTCGTCCGCGATTGTTTTCCCCCTCCCCCGCGCGATGCCCTAGCGGCACCGCGCGTCTCCGCCGTCCGTTCCGTCCGTCTAGCACAATTACGACGACGGCGACGGGGACGGCGGAGAAACTCCAGAAATTGACGAAAAGGCGACAGGAAAAATCCGGAAAAATTACTAAAAAAATATTCTACTAACCGGAGATCGTCGGGAAGGTTTCCGGTCGTGTTTCTTGCCTTCGGGTCGGCATTTGGGGCGATCGGCTCCTTCTCTTTTCCTTCTCCTTCCTCCGGTTAGGGTTCCGTTCTCTCTTTTCTTTCCTTTTCCTCACCGGTTGGGGTTTCGGTACGCACGAAAGAGGAGGGTTTGAGGAGGCGGTATTTTAAAAATAGGGTTTCGTTCGGTAAACGGGGGAATAAATAGATCTCCCTATCTATTTATCCTTATCCAATTTCACGCATACGCACCGTCAAAATCCTTTCGGATATTTTGACTCCGATTAATTAATTTATTAATTAATTAATCCTTACCGATAACCCTATTACTTAATTATTTAATTAATATCCGCTTTATCTTACACGTGCGTAACTAGGAAAACCCAAAACATCCTGTTTCTATTTCTCAAATAAATATCTGACTTACGAGATAAAATCTTCACCCTTTTAAATCCTGGCCACCGATTATTTAATCACCTTCATTAAATAATCATGGGGGATAAATTCCCACTTGGATTTAAATCATCGGTTATTTAAATTTCCAATTTTCAAATCCCGGTCACCGATTATTTAATCCCCTTCATTAAATAATCTTGGAAAGATAAATTTCCAAATTTAAGTATCTGGATTTTATCTCTTATCCAATCCGCGAGATAAAATCCCCCCTTTTATTCGTACGTAGGAGGATTTAAATTTCCGTCACCGGATAATTGATTAATTAATTAATTAATTATCCCTACGAGATAACCCACCTTATCTCTAACGGGTGCAAGATATTTTGCACGGTTTCCGATGCGTGACTAATTACCGCATCGCTAAGGATCCCGTTCCGGGAGATCCCGACATCGGATTTCGAATCCGATCGCACCGTCGGTCATCGTTTTTCGCGCTCTATCGCAGAAAAATACACACACCTTGTCCCGGCCGACTTTTGAAAATTAAATAATTTTATTTCGCTTAAGGCTTAAGCGATTACATGTGAGTTCAAAAATACCCCTAAGGGTCGGGTCACTACACCACTCACACTTTATAAAAAGTTTCGTCCCGAAACTTAAGCTCAAACCTCACTAAACAACTCGGGAAAACATTCCCTCATTTTCGATTCCAGTTCCCACGTCGCCTCGCGCTCTTCGTGGTTGCTCCACTGGACCTTCACATAGGGGATCGTTCGGTTGCGCAACTTCTTGTCCTCTCTTGCCAAAATCCGCACCGGCGTCTCCTCGACGCTCAAATCCTCTCGCAACTCGATGGTGGAGGCATCCAAGGCATGAGAGGGGTCTGCCAGGTACTTCCGGAGCATTGAAACATGGAACACGTTGTGGACTCGTTCGAGGTTCGGTGGCAGGGCTAAGCGGTACGCCACCGGTCCTACGCGCTCCAGGATTTCGAACGGTCCCACGTACCTCGGGCTTAGCTTTCCCTTTATGCCGAAACGTCGGTTTCCCTTGGAGGGTGAAACCCGGAGCAGCACATGCTCGCCCACCATGAACTCTAAGTCTCGGCGTCTGTTGTCCGCGTAGCTTTTCTGTCTGCTCTGGGCGGTCAGTAGCCTTTGTTTAATCAATCGCACCTTTGCTTCGGTCTCCTCCACCAAATCTGGGCCCAGAAACTTTCGCTCACCTAAGTCGTCCCAGCATATTGGAGACCGACAGCGGCGCCCGTACAGGGCCTCGTACGGCGCCATCTGAATACTGGCCTGGTAACTGTTATTGTAGGCAAATTCCACCAGGGGCAAACACCGTGCCCACCCTTCGCCCAAGTCCAGAACGCATGCTCGAAGCATGTCCTCCACGATCTGTATCACCCGCTCTGATTGCCCATCGGTTTGCGGATGAAAAGCTGTGCTGAAGTGCAACTTGGTCCCCATCGCTTGTTGCAGGCTTCGCCAAAAGTTCGACACAAAACGTGTGTCTCTGTCCGACGTGATGGATGTCGGTACACCGTGCAACCTTACTATCTCATCGATGTACGTTTGCGCCAGTCGTTCCCGAGTCCACGTCGTGTGTATGGGCAAAAAGTGGGCCGATTTCGTCAAACGGTCCACGATCACCCATATCGCATCGTGTCCCTGTGGCGATCTCGGGAATCCGGTCACAAAATCCATGGTAATCATGTCCCACTTCCACTCGGGCACCGGTAAAGGTTGCAATTTTCCTGCCGGGCGCTGATGCTCGGCCTTCACCTGTTGGCACACCAGGCAGTGTGCCACAAATCGCGTCACGTCTCCCTTCATTTTGGGCCACCAGAAGGTTTGCTTGACGTCCTTGTACATCTTCGTTCCCCCGGGATGCGCTGCATATGGGGCAGTATGCGCCTCCCGCAGGATCTCCTCCTTGAGTTCCGGTAGATCCGGCACGCAGATTCGTCCCCGAAATCGTATCGTGCCGTCGGAGTCTCACCATGAAATCGCTCTCCTTGTCGGCGGTTATTCTACTCCGCACCAGCTGGAGCTGATCATCAGTCGATTGGCCTTCGAGAATCCTGTCCAGCAGAGTAGGTCTGACCACCAGTGTCAGAAGTTGTGCGACTGTCCCTGCCGGTACTACCTCTAGTCTCAATCGCGAAAATTCCGCAATCAGACTATCCTGCTGTGTAATGGCGCTTACATCCGCCTCCACGGCCTGTCCTTTGCGACTCAGGGCGTCGGCCACCACGTTGGCCTTTCCCGGGTGATAGTGGATCGTTAGATCGTAATCCTTTAATAGCTCAAGCCACCGCCTTTGTCGCAGATTTAGCTCCCTTTGGGTGAAAAGGTACTTGAGACTCTTATGATCTGAGTACACATTGCAGTGTGCCCCATACAGGTAGTGTCTCCAAAGCTTGAGGACAAACACCACCGCTGCGAGTTCCAAATCGTGCACGGGGTAATTCCGCTCGTACTCCTTGAGCTGCCTTGATGCATAGGCTATGACCTTTCCCCGTTGCATGAGTACTCCACCCAATCCATTTCGCGACGCGTCGCAATATACTTCGTAATCCTCCCCTGGCTCTGGCAGGGCGAGAATCGGGGCTCGCGTCAACCTATCCTTGAGCTCCTCGAAGCTTCTCTGGCACTTGTCCGTCCAGATGAACTTTTCCCCCTTTCTTGTCAAACGGGTTAAGGGGGTGGCTATCTTGGAGAAGCCCTCCACGAAGCGCCGGTAATACCCGGCTAATCCCAGGAAGCTTCGAATTTCCGTCACCGTGGTCGGTCGGGGCCAGTCCGTCACCGAATCTATCTTCTTCGGATCCACCGCGACTCCAGCCGCCGAGATTACGTGCCCCAAGAAACCGACCTCTCGGAGCCAAAACTCACACTTTTTGAGTTTGGCGTAGAGTTTCTGTTCCCGTAGGGTCTGGAGGACTGTGCGCAGATGTTCTTCATGTTCCTCGTCTGTACGCGAGTAGATGAGGATATCGTCGATGAAGACCACCACGAACAAGTCCAGGAAGGGTTTGAATACCCTGTTCATCATATCCATGAACACCGCCGGGGCATTTGTGAGCCCGAACGGCATTACCGTAAACTCGTAATGGCCATAGCGAGTACGGAAAGCCGTTTTGGGGATGTCCTCCCCCTTGACCCGGACCTGATGATAGCCCGACTGCAGGTCAATCTTTGAGAACACCGTCGCCCCCCGTAACTGGTCGAAGAGGTCGTCGATCCTTGGCAGGGGGTACTTATTCTTGATCGTGACCTTATTTATCTCCCGGTAGTCGATGCACAACCGGAGACTTCCGTCCTTCTTCCTCACAAACAGGACGGGCGCGCCCCAAGGTGACGCGCTTGGTCTGATGAAACCTTTGTCCAAAAGGTCCTCCAACTGTGCCTTGAGTTCCTTCAGCTCCGCGAAGGCCATCCTGTACGGTGCCTTGGTGATGGGCTTGGTGCCGGGGAGCAGTTCAATTGGGAAGTCAACCTCTCGTTCCGGCGGCATTCCGGGAAGCTCCGCCGGAAATACATCCGGGAATTCCCTTACCACGGGACCGCTGAGCCTGGTCTGGGGAGCGGCCCCGAGCTACATGACAGCCCATCGGGTTCCCGGTTGCAAGGCATAGGGCGGAGCCTATTTATTCCTTGCATGGCCCTTAATGGGCCCCGAATACACCGGGTTTTCCTAGGCTTCGAAACCCGCCCGCGCGCATTGGCCGGGGGAGGTTTCGCCTAATACTTAAGGGTCCTAGTGAGGGGGAGAGAGAGAGGAAGTCTAACGAGGGTAGCTGGCTAAGGTGCAATCGGCTCTCTAAAGAAAAAATAAAAACTGAACAGTAATCACCTGCCGTCACTAAGTCTGGGACGTCGCGTCCTCTGCTGCAGTATCCCGGGGAACCCGTCCGCAGCCCCTGGGCCAGCGTCGTACGGCGTGCTGGGGGAGGGGCCTAACGTCTGAGGAGTCCGAGGAGTCTGAGGAGTCTGAGGGTTCCCGGTTGTCGGGCGGGTCCCTTGGCTGAATGGGAGCCGCGGCACTGTCTGGTTCCTTCTGCGGTGGTGGCGTAGGGGCGGCGGCGGCGGGCCTCTGAGGGCAGACGTCAAGAGTGTGATCCGGCAACCCGCACCGGTTGCAGTAATGGTACCTCCAAGTACACTCCGCTACCGGGTGAGCACCCTGGCAGATCACGCACGGCCCCTGAGGTGGTTTCGCGTCCCTCGCTGGAGCCGGTTCTTCCTTCCGCGCCCCCTCCGGTGGTCCCCCTCCTCGATCTTCTTGGGCGGGGCCCCCTTGGGGAACGGGTGTAGCAGTCCTCTCTGTCCTCCTCGTTCGCGGTGCCGGAGGCCTGGTGACCCCCGGTTTCCAAGGGCAGTCGTAACGGTTATGGCCCGGCCTGCCACACCGATAGCAATGATCGCGCCTCCACGGGCAATCCGTCACCTGGTGTGCTCCCACACATATGGGGCAAGGCCTCCCGAGCGGTCTGGGTCCTGCTCTCGTCGCCCTCGCGAAGTCGCCCTCTGTCCTCGGGCGCTTGTGTGCCGGGCCCTGTCGCAAGGGGTCCTCCGTCGGACCCGGATAGGCAAACCTCTGTCGTGCGCGTGCCTCGGCCAGTGCCTGCTCTGCTCGCAGGGCTAACATCACCGCCTCGTCGAAGGTGGGGAACCCAGCTGGGGGCATTCCCCGATGGACGTCGTTCATGGCGCCCCGCTGGGTGTGGTCAACACCCTCAAAATCTCGAATCAGTAGGCCCAGGCGCTCCGTAAGGGTTAGCATTTGCCCCGCTATGTCTCGCAGCTGGTTTAGGAGTAAACGGTTGGCGGCAGCTGCGGAATCCATCCTGTCCGTCATGAAACAATTAGTGCTCGGCGGCCGAACCCTGGCCGTTGACTGCTGTAGACAAAGAAACCAGGTTATCCTAAGGTTATCATCCTAGCACCTTGTCCTACATTTACACCTATATTACGTTCCCGTTTCCCCGTACTCTCACGTACTACGCACCTACACCTTGGTTATCTCATGTCCCATTTGCTTGTGGCACCTTGCACTGTGGATGTAAATCACGTCTACTATGGTTGTGGTTGTATTTTCTCTGATACCATTTAATCTGTCACGCCCCCGGGGGTTTTTGAGTCATTTGAAGCGGAAAATTGCGTGTCTATTTTTTTTTTCTTAATAAGGTGATATAAACCTCAACCCCGGTGCGTGCCAGACCGCCACATACACAAATTCACTCTGTCCACGGACAGAGTCTCCTTTGTATATGCACGGCGTCTCATTTACAACATACAATTCATCACACATTAATCACCAACCAACAACCATACCGTAGACATTCATCACCAATTAAAGCAAGTTTATAAAGCGGCGTCAGTGTTTGGAAAGGATAAAACCCAGCGTTGCAAAACCCGTGCCCACACGGCACTTCGTTTTGAGAAAACATTTTCGCAATCCTTTAATTTATCATGAAAACATGCCGCATAAAAGGAACGCCACTAAACGTAATTAAAACATAAGAATACACCTCATCCACAGAGCTAATTAATACATGTTCACAACTAAAGCCATCCACAAGCAAATTAAGTATTTATACGAAAAAGGAAATGAGATATAATCATAATAACCAAGTGTCCGACTACGGTCCTCACGACGCAGTCCCACCGTCACCCCGGCTGACGCACCTAGTAGCAGTACCTGTCACGGAGTGGGTAACGTCAGTGACAAACAAAGTAGATGTCTAATAGTATCAAGGAAGGAAAAACGAACCGAATACACCGAGTACACCGTAACCTTTCGTTAAACCCCTGTGCATATTTTAAACTGGGCACCAACCCCAGATTATTTATTAATTAAGCTGGGCACCAACCCCAGAGTACCTGTCGGGGAGACTAAAGTCCCCCCTCGTGCACAAACACCTTTTGATGCTTTTAACCTCTTCACGGGGCTAGTGCGGCCCCTATAGCTGCCGTGAAGGGGTCCTCACGGCTCCCACCCCTTTGTGAGGCACACGGGTCAAAAAGACCACTTTTCCGGAAAAGTACACCATGCGGTGGCCCGATCCGCCGGTGTACGTGCAGCATCCGAAACCGGATTGCCAAGATTGGCGTGTAGTGAGCACCGCGACCGCAGCCGCTTAAATTGTTAGATAAAACATCATTAAGCGAAAGGTTAAACTGTCCATCTACTTTGTTAGGTAAATTTAAGAGTACTTTAATGGCGATAAATGCACTTACTGCACTTGTTGCACTTATAGCAACCCTACCCACCTGGTTGGAGAGAAGACGGGTCACCCGAGCCCTTGCACTCTCCCGCTGCGCACCTGGACCTATAAAAAGTCCGCACGGATACTAAGATCAGAATACATACTAACATATTGCAACAGAACTACCCCACTCTATTTTGTACGAAGAGTCCGGCACCGTCCCGCTGTCTGGCGGGACACCCTTGCCTTGAGCGGCCGTCGCCGTCCGTCGGAGCCGCGCGCGGCGTGGCTCCGCGGACGGCGCCCGCATAGTGCCCCGCGCGGCGTCCGCGCGGTGCCCGTGCGGACACGGGCCCGCGCGGCGCCCGCGCGGCCGCCCGTGCGGCGCCCGCGCGGGTGCCCGCGCGGCGCCCGCGCGGGCCGCCGCGCGGCGCCCGCGCGGGCCGCCCGTGCGGCACCCCGCGCGGGTGCCCGCGCGGCTCCCGCGCGGGGCCGCCCGCGCGGCACCCCGCGCGGGTGCCCGCGCGGCGCCCCACGCGGGTGCCCGCGCGGGTCCGCCCGCGCGGGTGCCCGCGCGGCCCCTGCGCGGGCCGCCCGCGCGGCGCCCCGCGCGAGTGCCCGCGCGGTACCCGCGCGGCACCCCGCGCGGGTGACCGCGCTGTCACGTGTCGATCGTGTTGGTTCGACCGTGACATCCTTGGGGGCCACTTTTGGAGGACATTTGGTAGGCATTTGGGTTGACAGAGTGAAGGGAGAGCGAAGTGGGACAATCCGTCAGGGTTGAAGCCGCGGGCGAACCAACGGAGGCAATTCCCTAGCAATGGCCCTGCCATGACCATGAAAATGGTGCCGCATGCGTGGTTTCAAAACGTACCCCTCGGTGAGCACCTTTGTACTCCCGGGGTGCCATAGGGGTGGATGCCTCGTGGGTTATTTAGAGGAGGGGTTGGACACTTGCGAAGTGGCCCCGACTCCCCCGTTGGCCTATAGGACATAGGCCATCCCTTGGCGAGCGGAGTCGCCAAGCCTAAGTTCGTGTGGGCGGTATTCGATGGTCGAAGAGCGCACGGGCTTAGGGTAATGCCTAAGACACAAGGTCGACGGCATTACGTAGCGGGGTAAGCCCAGAGGTTTTGCCTCTAGGTTCGCTTGCACTACCTTATGCCGTTTCGGATCTCTGTAGTGGAGCGAACGAGCGGATGAGGGACAGTCTTGCGAAAGGTTGGTCCGCCTCAATGGACAAGGCTTGCGAAGGCATATGGTTGCCTAGCGGGGATTCGTGCGGCGCGGCCCACGAAGGAAGAGGAGACAATCGATGCTGGTTTTTCGTAAGTGAGCCCTGGAAGAGGACCGAGAGTGTTGGGGCCAAGCTGGCCGGCCAATGGAGGTACCGAATGGCAAGCGAAGCGGAGCGAGGCTGATTCGATTGTGGGCGACATCCGTCAAGCAAACCTTGGATACTGGGCCGAGTGTGTTGGCGGCCGAGCATGGTCGTGCAATGGAGGTGCCAGGGGGTTGGCGATGCGGGAGCAATGTCGCTAGGTTGGCAAACCCTGCGAAGGGTATACACGCGGGAACAAGGAGTGTGGGGTATTCGGGAAGCGGACCTTGGACCGAAGCGGAGCGATGACGGAACTAGGTGGCCGGCGGAACGGGACATGCCCGACTCGATTATGGTTCCCGTCGTGGGAGTTGCGGGGCGCGCGGCGCCTTGGCAAAGGCAATGGGCTGGCAGACGGGCGAGATATGCGGGACGGGTCGCTCGGTTAAGCAGACGAGCGGAACGCGCAAGGGTAGCTCGCTCGGGCCCATTCAAATGGACTAAGTTGTGAGAACTTGTATTGTCCTGGGTGCTTGCTTCGGCGGCATAGGGGCATTCTGTTAAGTAGCACTCTCGAGGAGAGTTTGTCCGGCTAGGCGGAATACTCGACTTGAAGGCCAACCTCGGTGGCGGGGTTGTTGTTTCAGAACTCGCGGAGTTCGACAAGGGGGTGCGACGTAAGGCGCGGCGCCGGGCAGTCAGGCTCGTGGAGGAGCATGCTTGGTTAATGCTTAAGTTGTGATCCCGCTGTTTAAGTTCGAGGGCGTGTCCGTGGCAAGGGACTCGGGAAGGCTGGCTCAGGTGTGCGACACTTGAGCGCCGCACGGGGCAATTTTAAGGCGAAAAAGCTAACCCCGTGACAGCGCGGCGCCCGCGCGGCACCCCGCGCGGCGCCCGCGCGGGGCCGCCCGCGCGGCGGCCGCGCGGCGCCCGCGCTGGTGCGACCCGCGCGGCGCCGTCGCCGCTTGCGGCGGCGTCCGTTCGTCCGCGATTGTTTTCCCCCTCCCCGCGCGATGCCCTAGCGGCACCGCGCGTCTCCGCCGTCCGTTCCGTCCGTCTAGCACAATTACGACGACGGCGACGGGGACGGCGGAGAAACTCCAGAAATTGACGAAAAGGCGACAGGAAAAATCCGGAAAAATTACTAAAAAAATATTCTACTAACCGGAGATCGTCGGGAAGGTGTCCGGTCGTGTTTCTTGCCTTCGGGTCGGCGTTTGGGGCGATCGGCTCCTTCTCTTTTCCTTCTCCTTCCTCCGGTTAGGGTTCCGTTCTCTCTTTTCTTTCCTTTTCCTCACCGGTTGGGGTTTCGGTACGCACGAAAGAGGAGGGTTTGAGGAGGCGGTATTTTAAAAATAGGGTTTCGTTCGGTAAACGGGGAATAAATAGATCTCCCTATCTATTTATCCTTTTTATCCAATTTCACGCATACGCACCGTCAAAATCCTTTCGGATATTTTGACTCGGATTAATTAATTTATTAATTAATTAGTCCTTACCGATAACCCTATTACTTAATTATTTAATTAATATCCGCTTTATCTTACACGTGCGTAACTAGGAAAACCCAAAACATCCTGTTTCTATTTCTCAAATAAATATCTGACTTACGAGATAAAATCTTCACCCTTTTAAATCCTGGCCACCGATTATTTAATCACCTTCATTAAATAATCATGGGGGATAAATTCCCACTTGGATTTAAATCATCGGTTATTTAAATTTCCAATTTTCAAATCCCGGTCACCGATTATTTAATCCCCTTCATTAAATAATCTTGGAAAGATAAATTTCCAAATTTAAGTATCTGGATTTTATCTCTTATCCAATCCGCGAGATAAAATCCCCCCTTTTATTCGTACGTAGGAGGATTTAAATTTCCGTCACCGGATAATTGATTAATTAATTAATTAATTATCCCCTACGAGATAACCCACCTTATCTCTAACGGGTGCAAGATATTTTTGCACGGTTTCCGATGCGTGACTAATTACCGCGTCGCTAAGGATCCCGTTCCGGGAGATCCCGACATCGGATTTCGAATCCGATCGCACCGTCGGTCATCGTTTTTCGCGCTCTATCGCAGAAAAATACACACACCTTGTCCCGGCCGACTTTTGAAAATTAAATAATTTTATTTCGCTTAAGGCTTAAGCGATTACATGTGAGTTCAAAAATACCCCTAAGGGTCGGGTCACTACACCACTCACACTTTATAAAAAGTTTCGTCCCGAAACTTAAGCTCAATCCTCACTAAACACCTCAGGAAAGCATTCCCTCATTTTCGACTCCAGTTCCCACGTCGCCTCGCGCTCGTCGTGGTTGCTCCACTGGACCTTCACATAGGGGATTGTTCGGTTGCGCAACTTCTTGTCCTCTCTTGCCAAAATCCGCACCGGCGTCTCCTCGACGCTCAAATCCTCTCGCAACTCGATGGTGGAGGCATCCAAGGCATGAGAGGGGTCTGCCAGGTATTTCCGGAGCATTGAAACATGGAAGACGTTGTGGACTCGTTCGAGGTTCGGTGGCAGGGCTAAGCGGTATGCCACCGGTCCTACGCGCTCCAGGATTTCGAACGGTCCCACGTACCTCGGACTTAGCTTTCCCTTTATGCCGAAACGCCGGTTTCCCTTGGAGGGTGAAACCCGGAGCAGCACATGCTCGCCCACCATAAACTCTAGGTCTCGGCGTCTGTTGTCCGCGTAACTCTTCTGCCTGCTCTGGGCGGTCAGTAACCTTTGCTTAATTAATCGCACCTTTGCTTCGGTCTCCTCCACCAAATCTGGGCCCAGAAACTTTCGCTCACCTAAGTCGTCCCAGCATATTGGAGACCGACAGCGGCGCCCGTACAGTGCCTCGTACGGCGCCATCTGAATACTGGCCTGGTAACTATTATTGTAGGCAAATTCCACCAGGGGCAAACACCGTGCCCACCCTTCGCCCAAGTCCAGAACGCATGCTCGAAGCATGTCCTCCACGATCTGTATCACCCGCTCTGATTGCCCATCGGTTTGCGGATGAAAAGCTGTGCTGAAGTGCAACTTGGTCCCCATCGCTTGTTGCAGGCTTCGCCAAAAGTTCGACACAAAACGTGTGTCTCTGTCCGACGTGATGGATGTCGGTACTCCGTGCAACCTTACTATTTCATCGATATATGTTTGTGCCAGTCGTTCCCGAGTCCACGTCGTGTGTATGGGCAAAAAGTGGGCCGATTTCGTCAATCGGTCCACGACCACCCATATCGCATCGTGTCCCTGTGGCGATCTCGGGAATCCGGTCACAAAATCCATGGTGATCATATCCCACTTCCACTCGGGCACCGGTAACGGTTGCAATTTTCCTGCCGGGCGCTGGTGCTCGGCCTTCACCTGTTGGCACACCAGGCAGTGTGCCACAAATCGCGTCACGTCTCCCTTCATTTTGGGCCACCAGAAGGTTTGCTTGACGTCCTTGTACATCTTCGTTCCCCCGGGATGCGCTGCATATGGGGCAGCATGCGCCTCCCGCAGAATCTCCTCCTTGAGCTCCGGTAGATCCGGCACGCAGATTCGTCCCCGAAATCGTATCGTGCCGTCGGAGTTCACCATGAAATCGCTCTCCTTGTCGGCGGTTATTCTACTCCGCACCAGCTGGAGCTGATTATCAGTCGATTGGCCTTCGAGAATCCTGTCCAGCAGAGTAGGTCTGACCACCAATGTCAGAAGCTGTGCGACTGTCCCTGCCGGTACTACCTCTAGTCTCAATCGCGAAAATTCCGCAATCAGACTATCCTGCCGTGTAATGGCGCTTACATCCGCCTCCACGGCCTGTCCTTTGCGACTCAGGGCGTCGGCCACCACGTTGGCCTTTCCCGGGTGATAGTGGATCGTTAGATCGTAGTCCTTTAATAGCTCAAGCCACCGCCTTTGTCGCAGATTTAGCTCCCTTTGGGTGAAGAGGTACTTGAGACTCTTATGATCTGAGTACACATTGCAGTGTGCCCCATACAGGTAGTGTCTCCAAAGCTTGAGGACAAACACCACCGCTGCGAGTTCCAAATCGTGCACGGGGTAATTCCGCTCATACTCCTTGAGCTGCCTTGATGCATAAGCTATGACCTTTCCCCGTTGCATGAGTACTCCACCCAATCCATTTCGCGACGCATCGCAATATACTTCGTAATCCTCCCCTGGCTCTGGCAGGGCGAGAATCGGGGCTCGCGTCAACCTATCCTTAAGCTCCTCGAAGCTTCTCTGGCACTTATCCGTCCAGATGAACTTTTCCCCCTTTCTTGTCAGACGGGTTAGGGGGGTGGCTATCTTGGAGAAGCCCTCCACGAAGCGCCGGTAATACCCGGCCAATCCCAGGAAGCTTCGAATTTCCGTCACCGTGGTCGGTCGGGGCCAGTCTGTCACCGAATCTATCTTCTTCGGATCCACCGCGACTCCAGCCGCCGAGATTACATGCCCCAAGAAACCGACCTCTCGGAGCCAAAACTCACACTTTTTGAGTTTGGCGTAGAGTTTCCGTTCCCGAAGGGTCTGGAGGACTGTGCGCAGATGTTCTTCATGTTCCTCGTCCGTACGCGAGTAGATGAGGATATCGTCGATGAAGACAACCACGAACAAGTCTAGAAAGGGTTTGAATACCCTGTTCATCATATCCATGAACACTGCCGGGGCATTTGTGAGCCCGAACGGCATTACCGTAAACTCGTAATGGCCATAACGAGTACGGAAAGCCGTTTTGGGGATGTCCTCCCCCTTGACCCGGACCTGATGATAGCCCGACTGCAGGTCAATTTTTGAGAACACCGTCGCCCCCCGTAACTGGTCAAAAGGTCGTCGATTCTTGGCAGGGGGTACTTATTCTTGATAGTGACCTTGTTTATCTCCCGGTAGTCGATGCACAACCGGAGACTTCCGTCCTTCTTTCTCACAAACAGGACGGGCGCGCCCCAAGGTGACGCGCTTGGTCTGATGAAACCTTTGTCCAAAAGGTCCTCCAACTGTGCCTTGAGTTCCTTCAGCTCCGCGAAGGCCATCCTGTACGGTGCCTTGGTGATGGGCTTGGTGCCGGGGGCAGTTCAATTGGGAAGTCAACCTCTCGTTCCGGCGGCATTCCGGGAAACTCCGCCGGAAATACATCCGGGAATTCCCTTACCACGGGACCGCTGAGCCTGGTCTGGGGAGCGGCCCCGAGCTACATGACAGCCCATCGGGTTCCCGGTTGCAAGGCATAGGGCGGAGCCTATTTATTCCTTGCATGGCCCTTAATGGGCCCCGAATACACCGGGTTTTCCTAGGCTTCGAAACCCGCCCGCGCGCATTGGCCGGGGGAGGTTTCGCCTAATACTTAAGGGTCCTAGTGAGGGGGAGAGAGAGAGAAGTCTAACGAGGGTAGCTGGCTAAGGTGCAATCGGCTCTCTAAAGAAAAAATAAAAACTGAACAGTAATCACCTGCCGTCACTAAGTCTGGGACGTCGCGTCCTCTGCTGCAGTATCCCGGGGAACCCGTCCGCAGCCCCTGGGCCAGCGTCGTACGGCGTGCTGGGGGAGGGGCCTAACGTCTGAGGAGTCCGAGGAGTCTGAGGAGTCTGAGGGTTCCCGGTTGTCGGGCGGGTCCCTTGGCTGAATGGGAGCCGCGGCACTGTCTGGTTCCTTCTGCGGTGGTGGCGTAGGGGCGGCGGCGGCGGGCCTCTGAGGGCAGACGTTAAGAGTGTGATCCGGCAACCCGCACCGGTTGCAGTAATGGTACCTCCAAGTACACTCCGCTACCGGGTGCGCACCCTGGCAGATCACGCACGGCCCCTGAGGTGGTTTCGCGTCCCTCGCTGGAGCCGGTTCTTCCTTCCGCGCCCCCTCCGGTGGTCCCCCTCCTCGATCTTCTTGGGCGGGGCCCCCTTGGGGAACGGGTGTAGCAGTCCTCTCTGTCCTCCTCGTTCGCGGTGCCGGAGGCCTGGTGACCCCCGGTTTCCAAGGGCAGTCGTAACGGTTATGGCCCGGCCTGCCACACCGATAGCAATGATCGCGCCTCCACGGGCAATCCGTCACCTGGTGTGCTCCCACACATATGGGGCAAGGCCTCCCGAGCGGTCTGGGTCCTGCTCTCGTCGCCCTCGCGAAGTCGCCCTCTGTCCTCGGGCGCTTGTGTGCCGGGCCCTGTCGCAAGGGGTCCTCCGTCGGACCCGGATAGGCAAACCTCTGTCGTGCGCGTGCCTCGGCCAGTGCCTGCTCTGCTCGCAGGGCTAACATCACCGCCTCGTCGAAGGTGGGGAACCCAGCTGGGGGCATTCCCCGATGGACGTCGTTCATGGCGCCCCGCTGGGTGTGGTCAACACCCTCAAAATCTCGAATCAGTAGGCCCAGGCGCTCCGTAAGGGTTAGCATTTGCCCCGCTATGTCTCGCAGCTGGTTTAGGAGTAAACGGTTGGCGGCAGCTGCGGAATCCATCCTGTCCGTCATGAAACAGTTAGTGCTCGGTGGCCGAACCCTGGCCGTTGACTGCTGTAGACAGAGAAACCAGGTTATCTCAAACGTTATCATCCTAGTACCTTGTCCTACATTTATACCTATATTTCGTTCCCATCTCCCCGTACTCTCACGTACTACGCACCTATACCTTGGTTATCTCATGTCCCATTTGCTTGTGGCACCTTGCACTGTGGATGTAAATCCCGTCTACTATGGTTGTGGTTGTATTTTCTCTGATACCATTTAATCTGTCACGCCCCCGGGGTTTTTGAGTCATTTAAAGCGGAAAATTGCGTGTCTATTTTTTTTTTCTTAATAAGGTGATATAAACCTCAACCCCGGTGCGTGCCAGACCGCCACATACACAAATTCACTCTGTCCACGGACAGAGTCTCCTTTGTATATGCACGGCGTCTCATTTACAACATACAATTCATCACACATTAATCACCAACCAACAACCATACCGTAGACATTCATCACCAATTAAAGCAAGTTTATAAAGCGGCGTCAGTGTTTGGAAAGGATAAAACCCAGCGTTTGCAAAACCCGTGCCCACACGGCACTTCGTTTTGAGAAAACATTTTCGCAATCCTTTAATTTATCATGAAAACATGCCGCATAAAAGGAACGCCACTAAACGTAATTAAAACATAAGAATACACCTCATCCACAGAGCTAATTAATACATGTTCACAACTAAAGCCATCCACAAGCAAATTAAGTATTTATACGAAAAAGGAAATGAGATATAATCATAATAACCAAGTGTCCGACTACGGTCCTCACGACGCAGCCCCACCGTCACCCCGGCTGACGCACCTAGTAGCAGTACCTGTCACGGAGTGGGTAACGTCAGTGACAAACAAAGTAGATGTCTAATAGTATCAAGGAAGGAAAAATGAACCGAAAACACCGAGTACACCGTAACCTTTCGTTAAACCCCTGTGCATATTTTAAACTGGGCACCAACCCCAGATTATTTATTAATTAAGCTGGGCACCAACCCCAGAGTACCTGTCGGGGAGACTAAAGTCCCCCCTCGTGCGCAAACACCTTTTGATGCTTTTAACCTCTTCACGGGGCTAGTGCGGCCCCTATAGCTGCCGTGAAGGGGTCCTCACGGCTCCCACCCCTTTGTGAGGCACACGGGTCAAAAAGACCACTTTTCCGAAAAGTACACCATGCGGTGGCCCGATCCGCCGGTGTACGTGCAGCATCCGAAACCGGATTGCCAAGATTGGCGTGTGGTGAGCACCGCGACCGCAGCCGCTTAAATTGTTAGATAAAACATCATTAAGCGAAAGGTTAAACTGTCCATCTACTTTGTTAGGTAAATTTAAGAGTACTTTAATGGCGATAAATGCACTTACTGCACTTGTTACACTTATAGCAACCCTACCCACCTGGTTGGAGAGAAGACGGGTCACCCGAGCCCTCTGCACTCTCCCGCTGCGCACCTGGACCTATAAAAAGTCCGCACGGATACTAAGATCAGAATACATACTAACATATTGCAACAGAAATACCCCACTCTATTATGTACGAAGAGTCCGGCACCGTCCCGCTGTCCGGCGGGACACCTTGCCTTGAGCGGCCGTCGCCGTCCGTCGGAGCCGCGCGCGGCGGCTCCGCGGACGGCGCCCGCATAGTGCCCCGCGCGGCGTCCGCGCGGGGCCGTGCGGACACGGGCCCGCGCGGCGCGGCGCGGCCGCCCGCGCGGCGCCCGTGCGGACACGGGCCCGCGCGGCGGCGCCGGCGCGGCCGCCCGCGCGGCGCCCGCATAGTGCCCCGCGCGGCGTACGCGCGGTGCCCGTGCGGACACGGGCCCGCGCGGCCGCCGCCGCGCGGTGCCAGCGCGGGTGCCCGCGCGGCGCCCGCGCGCGGTTGCCGCCCGTGCGGCGCCCCGCGCGGCTCCCGCGCGGGGCCGCCCGCGCGGCGCCCCGCGCTGGCCGCCCGCGCGGCGCCCGCGCGGGGCCGCCCGCGCGGCGCCCCGCGCGGCGCCCGCGCGGGTGACCGCGCGGCGCCCGCGCGGGGCCGCCCGCGCGGCGGCCCGGCGGTGTCCGCGCGGCGCCCGCGCGGGTGCGACCCGCGCGGCGCCGTCGCCGCTTGCGGCGGCGTCCGGTCGTCCACGATCGTTTTCCCCCTCCCCGCGCGATGCCCTAGCGGCACCGCGCGTCTCCGCCGTCCGTTCCGTCCGTCTAGCACAATTACGACGACGGCGACGGTAACGGGGACGGCGGAGAAACTCAAGAAATTGACGAAAAGGCGACGGGAAAAATCCGGAAAAATTACTAAAAAATGTTCTACTAACCGGAGATCGTCGGGAAGGTGTCCGGTCGTGTTTCTTGCCTTCGGGTTGGCGTTTGGGACGATCGGCTCCTTCTCTTTTCCTTCTCCTTCCTCCGGTTAGGGTTCCGTTCTCTCTTTTCTTTCCTTTTCTTCACCGGTTGGGGTTTCGGTACGCACGAAAGAGGAGGGTTTGAGGAGGCGGTGTTTTAAAAATAGGGTTTCGTTCGGTAAACGGGGGAATAAATAGATCTCCCTATCTATTTATCCTTTTTATCCAATTTCACGCATACGCACCGTCAAAATCCTTTCGGATATTTTGACTCCGATTAATTAATTTATTAATTGATTAGTCCTTACCGATAACCCTATTACTTAATTATTTACTTAATATCCGCTTTATCTTACACGTGCGTAACTAGGAAAACCCAAAACATCCTGTTTCTATTTCTCAAATAAATATCTGACTTACGAGATAAAATCTTCACCCTTTTAAATCCTGGCCACCGATTATTTAATCACCTTCATTAAATAATCATGGGGGATAGATTCCCACTTGGATTTAAATCATCGGTTATTTATATTTTCAATTTTCAAATTCCGGTCACCGATTATTTAATCCCCTTCATTAAATAATCTTGGAAAGATAAATTTCCAAATTTAAGTATCTGGATTTTATCTCTTATCCAATCCGCGAGATAAAATCCCCCCTTTTTTTCGTACGTAGGAGGATTTAAATTTCCGTCACCGGATAATTGATTAATTAATTAATTAATTATCCCCTACGAGATAACCCACCTCATCTCTAACGGGTGCAAGATATTTTTGCACGGTTTCCGAAGCGTGACTAATTACCGCGTCGCTAAGGATCCCGTTCCGGGAGATCCCGACATCGGATTTCGAATCCGATCGCACCGTCGGTCATCGTTTTTCGCGCTCTATCGCAGAAAAATACACACGCCTTGTCCCGGCCGACTTTTGAAAATTAAATAATTTTATTTCGCTTAAGGCTTAAGCGATTACATGTGGGTTCAAAAATACCCCTAAGAGTCGGGTCACTACACTAAAGCTTTGGCGTCATTATCTGTATGGAGAGCACTGTGAAATCTACACTGACCACAAGAGCCTAAAATACCTGTTCACGCAGAAGGAGGTGAATTTGAGGCAACGTAGGTGGTTAGAGCTATTAAAGGATTATGATGTAGATATTCTCTACCACCCAGGTAAGGCTAATGTGGTCGCTGACGCCTTGAGTAGGAGGGCGGTGCAAAGTTTGTCTATGTTGATCACAGACCAGGCACCGCTATTAGAGGAGATGAGGCGGCTCGAGATAGAGGTTGTGTCCCCTGGGGACTCTGCTAGACTGACATCTTTAGTCGTGCAGCCCACTCTGCTGGACAGGATCAGGGAGAAATAGAGTGGGGACCCCCACTTGACCAGGATTAGAGATCAAATTACGAGTGATCAGTCAGGGGACTTTGCGGTGGATGCCTCGGGAATACTTAGGTACAGGAACCGAGCATGTGTGCCAGTAGATGCGGAGATCAGAGAGCAGATATTGCGAGAGGCCCATTATACACCTTATACCCTACATCCTGGTGGGACTAAGATGTATAAAGACCTCAAGGCACACTTTTGGTGGAATGGCATGAAACGGGATATTGGGAGATTTGTGGCTCAGTGTTTAACTTGTCAGCAAGTGAAAGCTGAGCATCGAGTGCCAGCCGGCAAGTTACAGAGTCTCCCAATTCCCCAGTGGAAATGGGACCACATTACGATGGATTTCGTGGTCGGATTGCCAAGGGCGCAGGGAGGAGCAGACGCTATCTGGGTAATTGTAGATCGACTTACCAAGTCGGCGCACTTTCTGCCCATGCAGACCACGTGGCCACTTGAGCGACTAGCCCAGCTTTATCTAGATGAGATAGTGAGATTACATGGAGTACCCGCCTCCATTGTTTCGGATAGAGACCCGAGGTTTGTTTCGTATTTCTGGAGGAGTTTGCAGACGGCCTTGGGGACTGAACTCAGGTTCAGTACAGCTTTTCATCCGCAGACGGATGGGCAATCTGAGCGGACGATACAAATCCTGGAGGACATGTTGAGGGCTTGCGTCCTGGATTTCGGCGGAGGGTGGATTCGACACTTATCTTTAGCCGAGTTCGCGTACAACAATAGCTTTCAAGCGAGCATTCAGATGGCTCCGTTTGAAGCATTGTATGGACGCAAGTGTCGATCACCACTTTATTGGAGCGATGTGGGCGAAAGGCGGACCTTGGGACCAGATGTCTTGATAGAGGCAGAAGAGAAGGTCCGAGTGATCCGACAGCATCTTCAGACCGCCCAGAGCCGACAGAGGAGTTATGCCGATGTTCGGCGACGAGACTTAGAATTTCAGGTTGGAGATCATGTATTCCTGAAAGTCTCGCCATCCAAAGGAATCAGGAGATTCGGCATTCGTGGAAAACTTAGCCCCCGATACATTGGACCCTTTGAGATATTGGAGCGTATCGGGCCAGTTGCCTACCGACTTGCACTTCCTCCGAGGCTTGCTGGTGTCCATGATGTGTTTCACGTTTCTACTTTGAGGAAGTATGTTTTCGACCCATCACACGTCATCGACTTCACACCGCTTGAGATCAGCGAGGATTTGAAGTATGAGGAGCGCCCACTGCAAATTCTGGATCGAGAGGTAAGAGAATTGCGCAGCCGGGCCATTCCCTATGTGAAGATCCAATGGAGCAATCATGACGAGCGCGAGGCTACATGGGAGCTTGAGTCGGAGATGAGGGACGCCCACCCCTACTTATTCGAGACATCGGACTGAGGATTGTTGTTGAGTCTCGTTTCGAGGACGAAACTCTTTTTAGTGGGGGAGGATGTGATGATCCGGACTCCCGCAGGAACTGTGCAACATTAAACAGTGACTGCGGGGAGCTTGTACAGTGCATCGGAGCTTGTAGAATCGAAATTGGATATTTAAAATAGACTTGGCACGAAAATCGGGGCAAACGGGAATTTCCGGGAGCTTTCGGCAAAATTTCGGATGAGAATTTGGCGAAACGGACATCGTATTTGGACTCAGCACGCGAAAACGGTCGAAACGGTATATTTACTTTAATTTTTCTGCATCTGGGTACTGTTCACGCCGGAACAGTAACTCCGGCCACCGGAATTACTGTTCCGGCGACCGGCGAGCGGCGGCGGGCGGCGGCGCACGGCGGCGGGCAGCGGCACAGCGGCGGCGCAGCGGCGGAGCGCGGGGGAGCGTGGCGCGGGCAGCGCGGGCAGGCGCGGGCAGGCGCTCGGGTGCGCGGTCCATGGGCCTGGCGTGCACCGGGAGCACCGAACCCTGCATCTGCCACGTGGCAGCTTCCCATTGGCTGGCCGGCTTCTAGAAGCCCACGGGGACTGTGACACGTGGCAAGATCCTATTGGCCGACAACTTCCGGAAAACCCGGAGCGCGGAGCAACCACGTGCACCACGTGGCCACGTGGCGATTTTTCATTGGGCTTGCACGGGCTGTTTCCTGTTTTGTGGACACGTGGCGCGATCTGGTTGGCCAATTTTCGGTGTTTCCTGTTCGGATCCGGATCCCGTGTGGGAATATTCCCTTTGGCCCACTATATAAGAGGTCCCCCACCCCCTCTCTTTGCACCTCGGTTTCCGAGCCCTTAGAGAGAGAATCTGAGGTTGAGCTCTCTACGAAAAATCTTCCTCTCTCTCTCTCTTCTCTCTCTCCTCCAAATCTCAGAATTTCTGGAGTTACAGATAGTGAGTTATCTGCGTCGCGGCGCACTGCGACGGTTTTCTTTTTAGGCCCATTTTCCGTCGCAGTTCCGTCGGAAATTCCCTGTGTGCTAACCAGGAGGAATTTTTGGACGATTTTTGCGACAGCGCGTTCCTAAGAGGTAAGGCTTCGATTTCCGTGTTGATCACTTTGCTCGTTTTCGCAATTTTGGCACGGTTTCCAAGCCCTCTTTGACCCCCCTTTTTGCTGTGGAAATTTCTGGACAGTGTCAACTTCTCCGATTTTTATCTTGGCGTAGGAGCATCAGATCGAGGTGTTTAAAGAGTCGATTTTAATCTACTCTTCGCGAGGAACGCAACCGTAATTTTTCTGGATTTTAGGAGCACTGTTAGAGGTGAAAAACTCCTCTTTTCCCGTGCTGTTTGAAAAACAGCAAATATTGTGCTTTTTGAGATTTGTATTTATACCGGGAGCGTTGATTTGCAGGATTTGAGGACTGTGGACAACCAGGAGACTACCTGGGGTGTCGTGTGAGCTGCTCGAGGTGGGCGGTTGTTGCTTACCTCATTTTTGACAAGCTCACTGGGATTACTGGAACTCCCCTAAAATTTAATTGATGAGAACAATTGGGACAAAATAATATGATAATTGATGAGAACAATTGGGACAAAATAATATGATAATTGATGAGAACCATTGGGACTACTAACAGGACTACTAACAGGACTACTAACAAGACTACTAACAGGACAAACTAACAGGACAATTGATGAGAACCGCTGGGATGAACTCCCCTAAAATTTGATATAACCCCACGGATTATATAATGACTTATGTTGGGACACTGTGATTGGAACAAAGGCTACAATAACTTTTTCCAGTAAATCAATATTCTTTTAAAATAAATATTGACACTTTTCTACAGTTTTTAAATAACTTGCATGCTTGCTTGGACATCAGTTAGCCACTATTTATTGCTACACTATCATATTGGGACTTGAACATGTTTTATCACTTTCCTTTGCATTCAGATGTTGTTGCTCAAGTATGAGCAGGGGTTTGGGATAGTGTAGCCAGATCATGGATTTGTGGGGTATTGCGGTGACCGCGGACAGTAGGCGGTTGACCAGATGTTTGTCCTTGCACCAGATTGGGGTTGAGTCTGGTTTATTGCATCTGTAGGGGATTGGGTTTTCTGTAGTGGACGGAGTTTCCCACTTTGATCATAGTCATGATCCAGTCCTGCTATATTGTGATACTTGTGAGACATGTGCTACAGAGATACTGTGATACTGATGACAGAGATACTTGTGATACTGATGACAGAGATACTTTACTCGTGTGGGTCGCTCCCCTCGAGTGCCACTCCGGAGGTAGGCTTTCTTTTCGGACCCAGCCTTGTGTGCCGGTCTGATACTTGTTTTGGGATGCGAGCCGTGCGGGCCGATCCCGCGGTTTCGAGCCTTGTGTGCAGATTCCGCTGAGCAGGCAGCACCAGTTGCTACTGGTATTCCAGATTGGGTTTATTTGGACAGATACTATTTCTGATGCATGCATACAGTTTTGACAGCATAGTAGTGGTAGTTTTCCTGTTTCAGCATCTTATGTATTTTTCCACTTCCCCTTTTCCCTTTTGCCTCTAGTAGTCCTAGTGGGTGCGTCAGAGTTGAGGTTTTTACCCACTAGGGGAGGCTGCTGGTTTATCTAGTAGTTCTCACCCCCATTGTTGTTTTCTGTTTCTCTCTTCTCCTTTATTTTGCAGAGTCATCTGCGGGAGCTGCTAGGCCATCGGCAGCTGATCGAGGTAAGGGGATCGCTGAATAGATAGATCTCCTGCGAGGCTGAGAGCTATTAGACAGATATTGTACCCTCCACTCAGACTGTGATATTTTCCTTTTATTTTGGGTCTGGTTTCCGCCAGCTGGTTGTACTATTTTAGTGAGCTGGGAGATTATTGTACATATTACTGCTGTACTTGTGGTTCCAGTCTGAGATACTATGTGGTTCTTCTATTTCAGCTCTGTATTATGCTCTTTTGTTATACATCTGATATCTGAGCAGGTTACCAGCGCTTCGTGTACGCAGGAAATTCCGTGTGCACGGCGGATCTGTAGACGGACCCGGGGTCTGGATTACACCCCGGGGCGTGACAAGTCGCTTCGTCTATACGGGGCTTCCCGTATGGGCGGCGGATCTGTTGGCGAGCCCGGGTCGCAGTTTCGACGCCGGGGCGTGACATGCTGCCCCCTACACAAAACACACCGGGCCGACGCCTGAGACTGCTGTTGCGGTGGCCTCTGAGTCCTACCAGGTCCTTGTCGATCAGGACGCCCACGACCAGGAGGCCGGGGCCGCGGGGGTCGTGATGGTCTCCCGGAACTGGCCTGCCCATCATCATCTGGGGCTAGGCGTTTCCTGTCTGGACATTGCTCCGAAACCCCGGCCCCCTCGCCAACCGCCAAGTCACCCCGCTGTGCCAGTAACTGCTCCAGGCGCTGATCCTGACGAAAGCTCCTCGCCACTAACTGGGTCACTAAAGCCCGCAGTTCTCCCAACTCGGCGGATACCGCCTACTCAGACTCCTCAGAAGGTGCGGGGGTACCCCGGGTGGGTGAACGACGACGCGGAGACATCCTGCCACAAGAAACCAAAATCAGCAACAAAACCCCACAAGACCCAATCTAGCGAAAGTCAAAGACATCCCCCTATTTCTGCAACTTTATGTTGTCTGCAGCCAACATAATTGTTCAACAGAAATAGGGTATGTCGATCCCTATTCACTCACTGGAAGAGTCAACAGACCAAAATCATCGACTTTCGCGAAATATCACGCCACTCACGCCCTAACATCCTAGGGTCTGCCAAAAGCCTAGGGTTTTCCTAAGTCCCAACTGACCTATCCCTAAGCTCTGATACCAACTTAATCTATCACGCCCCGGGTGTAAACCAAAATCCGGGCCCGTCCACAGATCCGCCGTGCACACAGAATTTCCCGTGTACACGAAGCGCTGGTAACCTACTCAGATATAAAAGATATAGATAAAGGAGTAATAAACAGAGCTAAAATAAAACTACTACATCTCAGACTACAGCTGGAAAGTAAAAGTATAAAAAAAACTCTCCAAATACAAGTGTCTCTCCCAGCTCACCAAATAAGTACAAACAGCTGGCACGAGCCAGACCCAAAATAAACTACAACTGTCTGAGAAAAGAAAGGGGTACAACTGATACACGACTAAGCTCAAAGTCGGGGTAGATGAACTATCTAGTCTGCGATCTGCTTACCTCGATCAGCCCGAGACGGCCCTGCAACTCCCGCAGAAGACTCTGCAAGACAAAGGGGGAAAAAAAAAGAAAGACAATGGGGGTGAGAACTACCATAAAGAACAGTAGCCTCCCCTAGTGGGAAAACCTCAACTCTGACGTGCCCACTAGGACTACTAGAGGCAAAAAGGGAAAAAGAATAGTAGTAAGCTATAAAGGCTACTGATAAGGAAAAACTATCACTACTATGCCTCTAAATGCAGTATCAAAAGAGATGACTGTATGAATGCATCAGAAAACCGTATATGTCCAAATAACCCAATCATGTGCCACCAGTAAAACTGGCATTGCCTACTCAGCGGAATATGCACACATGGCTCGAAACCGCGGGATCGGCCCACATGGCTCGCATCCCAAAGTAAGTAACAGATCGGCATCTCTAACCGTCCGATCGCACACTCCGGAGTGGCACTCGAGGGGAGCGACCCACACGAGTAAAAATGTCACGCCCCGGGTGTAAACCGGAACCCGGTCCTGTCTACAGATCCGCCGTGCACACGGTATTTCCCGCGTACACGAAGCGCCAAACCTGCTCAGATATAAGAGATAATAATAAAAGAGCAATAAAAACAGAGCTGAACTAAAACTAATACATCTCAGACTGAAGCTGGAAATAAAATACAATACATCTGTATAAATGATACATCAGTCTCTCCCAGCTCTCTAAAAATAAATACAACCTGCTGGCAAAAGCCAGTCCCAAATGTAAAAGTACAACCGTCTGAGGAAACATGGGTACACCAACAGTCCAGCTAACCCGCTCATCCTGCCTCGAGATCTATCTACTCAGCCGTCCTCTCTCCTCGACCCGCCGCTGAAAGCCCAGCAGCACCCGCAGAAGACACTGCAAAATAAGGTGTTGGGTTATAAGTAATGGATCTAAATAGGGGAAAAACACCTAGAGGGGGGTGAATAGGTGTAAACAATAAACACTCAAAAAATCATTGCGCAAATAAACCCAATGCAGAAAAATAAAAGAACACGCAAGATTTTTACGTGGAAAAACTCCAAACCGGAGTAAAAAACCACGGGACCGATAACACGGCGAAATCCACTAGAATTAACACACGTACAAGGTGATATACCGTACTCACAGACGACTCAACCTTTTTCATACGCTCCTAGTAGATCTTCCCGCTCGCTCCACGACGCTTCTCGAATCCACGATCCGCGCCCAACGCTGAATCCACAGCGTCCAACGTCGAGTCCACGACGTCCGACCGAATCCACGGTCTTCACCCAGTGGCACGCTTCGAATCCACGAACGTACCTCGCTCCGAATCCACGAGAGCGGTTGCACCTTGAATCCACAAGGCCACGCGAGTCCACGCGCCGATTTTGGGGTAAATCGTTGTTTGTTTGGGTGGTGATGATCCGCCGAATACTTAGATTAAAGATAGATCGGAAATACCATCTAAGTATTCATTGATTTGATTCTACTCAAAATGTGAGTATGGAAAACCTAGAATCAAATCAATCAATATAGATGAAGAAACATAGAATAAATCTATTGATTTCCTTTCTTCTCTATATATGTGGATTTTTTCTTTTCGGCTATTTTCTTCTGTAATAGCGGATGCCCTAGAAATGAATACAGGGCCTATTTATAGGTTAGAAACCCTTGGAAGAATATACGGATCAAAAACAGCCTTTTCTGGAAAGAATTACCGACGGCGATCCGGATTGGATTTGGCGATCCGGATTGCAGAAGCACAAAAGACGGTTTCCAGAAAATTGCTTGTTCGGGATCCGGATCGTAGTCCCCGATCCGGATCGTTCATACAGTTTTACCAAAACATCATGTTCGGGATCCGGATTGCAATTCCTGATCCGGATCGAGGAAGCAACAGGTAAAACTAGTGTTCGGGATCCGGATCAGAGGATGCTGCGATCCGGATTGAACCAGTGTATGAACAAACACCCTTCGGGATCCGGATTGCCGAGCACGATCCGGATCCTGAACATGTCCCATGTCCAGTTTTTGATGTTTAAGCAATTAAAACCTCTTCCAGGTGTTTCTACACTATAAGAAGTATTCGGATCATCAAAATTCTTTAGTTAAACGTACCTGATCCTTTTGAATTCTTCTTTCTTGAGATTGAGGTATACGATCCAAAGTTTCTTCATCTTCAATCTTCAAGACTTAATACATTCACGAAATACGCCAACTCAAATTCCGTAACAATCTCCCCCTTTGGCGGTTTCGTGACAAAACACAAATCCACAAAAGAAAATTCAAAAAGATATTTTTGTTGCTATCACCATACAACAAAAATTTACAAAAGAGATCCAGAAATTAAAAACATGAGATAAACTCCTAGAACAGACTCTAGACTTAGACATCTGTAATCTCTGCACACAGAAAGCATTCTTGACAAACAAAATCGTTAGATACCTCAAGAATTGAAACATTCAAAACCAACTACAGAGATAGAGTTTATTCTCATCATGACATTTGAAAAATTCAGATATGTAAGAGAATCATAGTTAAAACCAACATATCTTCTAAGCAATCGAAAACCAAATGTCAAAGTATGTTAGTCCAACATCAACTTGTTAGTCATATTACATGCCCAAATAGTTAGTCGAATAGTTAGTATAGAGGCATGTCACAAATCACAAAGAAAAACCAAAGTTGAGTTGAAGTCATACTTACCTTGATATATTACCTTGATATTCACAATTGATATTCACAATCATCATTCATTGTTCAAAGTTCTCTCTAACTCTCTCCCCCTTTTTGTCACAAAACAAAGCCAAATAATTACAAAACAAAGGGAGTTAAAAAGATAAACAAAAATTAAATACCTGCAAAGTTAGAGCAAAACGATTAAAACATAAAGTTACTCCTGAGAGTCGGAGTCATCGGATGTTGTGCATCCCATTTTAGCAAACAACTTCTTCACTAGTTTCTTCACTGATGAGACGGACTTATTCAGAGTGATTTGTGAAGCTGTGAGGACTTCCATCTCATTTTTCATAGTATGAAGATCTCCTCGCATTGCAGTGAACTCAGCCGACATACGTTCCTGTTCATTCGACAGCCGCTGTTGTTCTTTAAGATAGAGGTGACAGAGGCATCATCGTCAGAGGTGGATGGTGGTGCCTGCTGTGGAGGAGGAACTGGAGCTGTGGAAGTAGTTGCTGGTTGTCGAGCTCGTTGCCGGATTGGAGGAGATGGGGGATCATCTTGCTTTGTTGACAAAGACTTTACAATAGTTGTCTCATTTATTGTCCCCAAACTATACATATAAGAGCTCGCGCTTGTATCCACTTTAAACTTCTTAAGGATGCGCATGATAATCATTGGGTATGGTAGTCGCTCTGTGGGGTGAGAGTGTTCGACATACCGCGTCATCCTATGCCAAATGAGATACGGAATATTCATATTTGCTCCCATCAAAATGGTCGGGTTGCCAAGAAGATAGAGAAAGAGCATTCTATCCCATCGAAGGACTTTCGTGTTCATATTGGGAAGAATGTTGTAACAGACAATGAAGTTTATGTACTTGTACTCTTTCTTAAGTTCTTTGGAGAAAACAGAATTTCCGGTAGACAAAGTTTCCGGAACGCAGATTCCATTGACTACAACTCTCCAGGAGTTGCGTTGAAGCTTTGAGTCTTGAGGTAGTGGATTCCATCAGATCTTGCTTTCATATTAAGCACCTCTCCAATCAGTTGGGGAGTGACTTTGATTTTGATACCTTTAACCACGGTATGAAATTCTCGTCGTCCGTCCTCATGATCCATTAGACTTGCAGCATTCTGATAAAACATTCGAACTGAGTGTGGACAGTACCCAGTTGATTCAGGAAAGTTGCAAATTGGAGCAAGCCCGACTTGGTCAAACAGAACTCCAAACTCTGCAGATCGATTCTTCATCTGTTGGACATTAACATGTCTTTCCCCAATGCATTCCCTCTTTTCAAAATCTTTGATTCTTGTGGAGCTAATGAATTCCGGAGGAGGGGGCTGGCTAGCAATTGGTTCCTCAATTGAAATTCCCGTTGTACTGCCTCGTTTTCTTACGCCAGTCTTTGTTCGTGTTCTAATTTGACTTGGTTCCATGGGAGCTTTTCCCTTTTCTGCAGCAGTAGGAGGAACCTTTGTCTTCTTTGAGGCTTCTGCAGGTGCTTTCCCTTTGGATACAATAGGGACATCTTCCTCAATCTCTAGGTTATCCCAGTCAATCGAGTCCGTTTCCGAATCCGTGTCGGAATCATTCTCAGCTCGCTTGGTTCTCTTTGCTTTCTTAGGTTTGGCAGTGTCCTTAACATGGACCATTGCAGCAAGTAGGAAAATGATCCAGGTGATCACCATTGCTGAAAGTGCTTTGAGTTTTGAGAAAGTGTCCTGTGAAAACCAACTCAAGAACATATGAAAAATCGTCAATTTTGAAAAATTTGAAAAATTGTACCTAGACAATCATAATCATGTAGAGAAGCCAAGAATCAAATTAGTTTTCCAAAAAGAATTTTAAAAATAGATCAATTCCATGATTTTCAAAAATTCCTCTTTTATGCCCTAAACCAGAATTTTTAGAAATCGAAGCCTAAAAACTCGTTTATCTTGAGAAAACCCAGCATAAAAGCAAAACTAATTGACCCAGAGTTCTTATTTCAAAAGAAATTTGATCAAAAACCATTCACAAACGAAAAAGTTCCAAGATTTCAACTCACGTTTGATGAAAAACTGTAAAAACCGAGTTTTGATCAATAAAACTTACTTGAATCCGAAGAACTTTGAGTTTGGAAGCTCCAAAATGCAAGAAATCTAGAGAGAGAAGCTCTAGAGATTTTAGAACAAAAGATTAGGGTAAAAGAAATCAAATCCTCTTTGTTCTTATAAAAACCCTAGCCGTGATCCGGATCGGATCGAGAATGTGATCCGGATCGGCTACCCGCAGGAAGAATCCTGCGTTCGGGATCCGGATCACTTACCCCGATCCGGATCGGCTTCAACTTTTTCTCCAGAAAAATTCAGAAAAATTCCATAAAATCCAGAAAAAGTATGTAAGCACTTTACCATGTCAACTTTAAACAAAAGACATCGTTTCATACAACAAGAAATAGATTATGCAAAATCTATCAAAAATACCCAAAAATGAAACGAAAATTTACGAAAGTTAAAACACTTAAAGTTGAACAACTTCAATTACATCTATCCTGATCTTATGTGTAATGCCTTTATCAAATCATCAATTTTAGTAAAGAAAATGAAATACCAAGATCAATAGATGTTTGAAATCCCAGATAAGTTAGATAATATATCTAGACAATCTGTTGAAGGAGTGGCTCTTTGAGCATCTTTTACTAAAAATCCCACCTTATACCAACCATGAAATACGACTGAGTCAAGTATTTCAATATGAATTTCATCAACATTTTCAAAACAAAAATTTGCTTTTCATTCATGGAGTATCTTTTTTTTCTTTCATTTTCTCCATGTGGTGGTAGTTTTCACACTCCTCATTGGGATGTAACTCTTTCCACATCTTTTGAGCATTTTACATTTCATTGACTCCCCCTCAATTGGCTATCAATTATTTAATATATAAGGTATTCAACCAAACCATTGATCTCGAATTCATACTCGACTAAGCAATCAAATATGATAATGACTATACCAAGAGATCATTGAGAGAGAAATTGACTTTGATCACTTAAAAGATGGTTTAATTAACGTAAATGATCATTGCAACATTGAAATATTATGACATCAAAAGCATAATAAATTTCTAAATGCATAAAAGGATGCAATTAAAGTCAATTATGATTTATGCTCAATTAATGTCCTATGTACAAAACATAGATAAAGAACAAAACAAAAACAAAAACAAAACCTAACCTAAGCAAAGGTTTCAAAAGAGTTTATTTCAAGGAAAGCATGCCAATTGCTTTACGCAAGTGAATAAAACGTTTTTGATCCAAAGGTTTTGTTAAGATATCAGCTAATTGATCCTCAGTTGAAATATATGACAGTTGAAGAATGTTTGATTCAACTAGCTCTCTAAGAAAATGATATCTAAGTTCAATATGTTTTGTTCTAGAGTGCAACACAGGGTTTTTAGAAATGTTAATAGCACTAGTGTTGTCACATAAAATGGTTACCGAAGATGTTGAAATCCGGAAATCGCTCAACACGCTTTTCATCCAAATCAATTGGGTTGAACAACTTCCTGCAGAAATGTACTCCGCTTCGGCAGTCGAGAGTGCTATGCAGTTCTGCTTTTTACTGTGCCATGCAACAAGGCAATGGCCAAGATAGAAGCATGCACCACTCGTGCTTTTCCGGTCATCCACTGATCCAGCCCAATCGGCATCTGAGTATCCAACAATATCCAAAGTCGTTCCCATAGGATACCAAATTCCGAAATTGATTGTACCTTTGATATATCGGATGATCCGTTTCACCGCTTTCAGGTGAACCTCCTTCGGTGCTGATTGATATCTCGCACAAATCCCAACACTGAAGGATATATCCGGGCGACTAGCCGTGAGATATAGTAGACTTCCAATCATACTGCGATACAGTTTCTCGTCTACATTCTCACTTTGTGATTCACTTCCAAGTCCCTTATGGCTAGTTCCCATTGGAGTCGGAAAATCCTTAGAATTTTCAAGATCAAACTTTTTGACCAACTCCAGTGCATACTTGGATTGACACAAGTGAATTCCTTCATCGTTTTGTTTAACTTGTAATCCAAGAAAATAATTCAATTCGCCCATCATGGACATCTCAAATTCGCTTTCCATGGTCTCCGCGAATTTAGAAGCATCATTATCTCTTGTTGCTCCAAAAACAATGTCATCGACATAGATTTGAGCAACTATGAAATTGTTTTGATAATGCTTCACAAAGAGAGTCCTGTCAGCTCCCCCTCGAGTGTAGCCCTTTTCCAAAAGGTGCTTTGTCAACCTTTCGTACCATGCTCGCGGTGCTTGTTTCAGACCGTAAAGAGCCTTTTTCAGACGAAAAACATGGTTAGGTAGTTTATGATCCACAAAACCTTTCGGTTGAGCCACATAAACTTCCTCATTTAAAAACCCATTTAAAAAGGCGCTCTTAACGTCCATTTGAAATAATTTGATTTTAAAATGACAAGCAATCGCAAACAATATACGAATGGACTCGAGTCTAGCTACAGGGGCGAAAGTTTCATCAAAGTCTATACCTTCTACTTGAGAGTAGCCTTGAGCAACTAACCTTGCTTTGTTCCTGATGATAGTACCTTCTTCATTTTTCTTGTTCTTGAAGATCCATTTGGTACCTATCACATTGTGTTGCTTCGGAGGCTTCGTTAATTCCCAGACTTTGTTTCGCTCGAATTGATGGAGCTCTTCCTGCATTGCTTTAATCCAGTAGTCATCTTGGAGAGCTTCATCAACATTCCTTGGTTCGATTTGAGATACATAGCATGCAAATCCGCAAACCAATTGTCTCCGTGTTCTAACTCCTTCTTGTGGATCTCCAATGATGTTCGATTCAGGGTGATCCTTGGAGATGCGTAACGTTTGAGGTAGAGGAGTAGACGGAGGTACACGAGATGATTCCTGCACATCAGATAAACTTGAAGAACCGTTAGATGCATCAACATTATTATCGAAAGAATTGTTAGAAGAAGATGCATTAGCAGGTGTATCATCATCAAGAGAGATATCGAGGGTAGATTTTTCAGATTCAAAGTGAAAAGCTTCATCTACCTTAACATTTATCGATTCTACGATCGTCTTAGATTCTAAGTTAAAAACTCGATATGCTCTGCTGTTTGTAGAATAACCTAAGAAAATCCCTTCGTCACTTCGAGAGTCAAATTTTCCAAGATTCTCACGATCACGTAAAATAAAACACCGACTCCCAAAGATACGAAAATATTTGATGTTAGGTTTTCTACAAAACCAAAGTTCATATGGTGTATTCAATGTCCCCGGGCGCAAATACACGCGATTAATAACATAAACAGCAGTGTTCACCGCTTCAGCCCAAAAATAAAAAGGTAAGTTCCGGCTGTGAAGCATAACACGTGCCATTTCCTGTACGACCCTGTTTTTGCGCTCGACTACACCATTTTGTTGAGGTGTGTAAGGTGCAGAGAATTCATGTTTAATGCCATTAGAAGTGCAAAAATCAATGAATTTGGAATTTATGAATTCCCCACCTCTATCACTCCTAACTCGAGTAATCCTATCATTCTTTTCAATCATAATACGATTGCAGATTTCGAGAAAAGAATCAAAGGTATCAGCTTTTTCTTTTAAGAATGCTACCCAAGTATATCTAGAAAATCATCAACCAATAAGAAAATATACCATTTACCTCCCAGAGATGGTTGACGAGTTGGCCCCATTAAGTCCATATGCAAAAGTTCCAAAGGCCGTTTTGTACCTATGTGGTTCAAGTTCTTGTGTGCAGTCCTAGACTGTTTTCCCTTTTGGCAACCGCCACACACAAGGTTTTGTTCAAAAGAAAGTTTCGGAACCCCCTTGACCACATCTTTGTTCGAAATTCTAGCAAGTTCCTTAAAGTTTATGTGACCTAGCCTTTCATGCCAAAGTGTTTCATTTTTCAAAGATGCTAGGTTACATTTTTCAGAAATCTTAGTAGGAACTACATAACAATTGTTTTCTGATCTAACCCCCTTTAAAAAGAAAGCATGGTTCATGTCAGTTACAGTGCATTTATCAGATGAAAAATTAACTGAATAACCACTATCACAAAGTTGACTTATGCTTATGAGGTTAGTCTTAAGGCCATGAACAAATAACACATTATCTAGAACCGGGCCATCTGGAATAGCTACCGTTCCCTTTCCAACAATTTTGGAAGACCGACCATCTCCGAAAACAACAAGTCCTCCGGAGTTTTTCTCAAATGTTTGAAAACAGTTTTTGTCGCCGGTCATATGACGGGAACACCCGCTATCCAGGTACCAAGACGAACTATCATATGCATGCAAGGAAACATTGGTAGCAAGACAAGGGAAAATTTCACCTTTGCGCACCCAAACCTTTTTGGAGTGCGTCGGTAATGATCGTGAAGTTGATTTCCTAGGTGAGAGCGTCTTGCTTGAAGAATTGCTGCTCCTTGATGATGTCGTCTTGAGCGGTGTACTACCAAGGCTCTTTTCCTTCAAATGATTGCAGTTGATTTCTGAGGAATAGCCTTTTTGGTAGTCATTGCAAGAGGTGCTTGAGGTGTGCGTTTGGCTTCCGTCTTGCAATTTCTCCTTATGTGCCCTGAAATGCCACAACGAAAACATACCTTGATTCTTGTCGATTCCGAGGAGGATGTAGTAGGTTTGTTGTCGTTGCTTGTCGTGAATTCCGGTGTCGGAGGAGGAGATACCGACTGAGGCACAAATACTGTCCCACTCGAACTTGGAATGTCTCCAGTTTGAGTGTATCCGAGGCCGAACTTATTTCTTTGACCAAGACCAAGAAGTCTGTCCAACTTACTCCTTCCAGAAGAAAATCTCTTTAAGTCATCCTTCAGTTGGCGTATGGTCTCCGTCATTTCCAATTTTTCCTGTCGAGCCTCGCCGTTGAGCTTCAAGAAGTAATTCGCTTTGTTCACCATATCCATATAATTCTTCTCGAGTTGCTCATTGGACTCTTGAAGGGAAACATTTGTTTTAATCAGATTATCCCTTTCCACTTCAAGATCGGTTGAGAGAGAGGTTACCCTTTTTACTTCTTCTTCGAGATCCTGCAATCTCCCTTTCAACCCCTTGTTTTGCTTAGCCAGTTTCTTTGAATCCCTCAAAAGTTATGGTAGGCTAGAGCAAAATCTTCACCTTCCGAATCATCTGATTCATCGTCCGTTGCAATCTTTTCAACAGTGGAGTTGGACAGGAATCGGATGTACTTGCCATTAAGCACATGAAGGGTGAAGATGTAGTGGACGCGTGGAAAGCTGTCGCGTTGTCTTCTTCATCACTTGAGGATGACTCATTTGACGTGGAGTTGTCATCCCAAGTAACGACTTGCATCGCTTTCTTCTTTGCCGGATTCTTGTTGGGACATTCCGTTGCAATGTGGCCGTAGCCTCGACATTTGAAGCACTGAACTTGTCCCTCTGAACTTTTCTTATCCTTTGAGAAGTTCTCTTGCTTTCTTGACTTGTAACTTGAAGAACCCTTGCCTTTCTTCGACTTTCCGAAGGATGAGTTTTGCTTGAATTTCCCCTTCGAAAGTTGCGGCGAAACTTCCTTGTCAAGAGAGCGAGCTGCTTCTCAAAGTCCTCCATAGAAAGGTTCTCGTCGTCGTCCGAGGAGGATGAATCCGCGTCTTCTTCTTTAGTTGATTTCAATGCGTAACCTGAAGACTTAGAAGAGGATGCCTTTCCAGAAGAATAGTTAGTAGGAAATGTCATTTCATAAGTTTGTAAAGCACCTACTAATTCTTCTACACGCATTTCGTCCGGGTGTTTAATTGTTTCAATGGCTGCGACCTTCGGGCGAAATCGTTCAGGAAGAGTTCTTAGAATTTTTCTTACAACTTTAAATTCTGGAATCTTCTCTCCCAAGTTAGCACATGAGTTTACGATGTCTTGCAATCGTGTGTAATAGTCAGTGAAAGATTCATTCTCTGCCATAGAGATAGAGTCAAACTTGCTCGTGAGCATTTGCAGTTTCTGAATCTTCACTAGGTTAGTTCCCTCATGCGTAACTTGAAGAACATCCCAGATTTCTTTCGCAGTCTCACATGCCGAGACGCGAGAGAACTCAGTTTGTGACAAAGCATTAAATAGAGCATTAATTCCCTTGCCATTGTAAGAAGATAATCTATCTCTTCCTTGGTCCATTTCGACCTAGGTTTTAAGGTGCGAACATCATCTAAAATTTCAGTTGGATTAGACCATCCTAATTCAATTGATTGCCACACCCTTTCGTCGATGGAAATTAAAAAGGCTTTCATCCGCACTTTCCAGTACGCATAATTTGTTCCATCAAAGAAAGGGGGTCGATTGATGTTTCCACCTTCAACCATTGTTTACAACCCTATTCCCGCTCTGATACCACTTGTTGGGTTATAAGTAATGGATCTAAATAGGGGAAAAAACACCTAGAGGGGGGTGAATAGGTGTAAACAATAAACACTCAAAAAATCATTGCGCAAATAAACCCAATGCGGAAAAATAAAAGAACACGCAAGATTTTTACATGGAAAAACTCCAAACCGGAGTAAAAAACCACGGGACCGATAACACGGCGAAATCCACTAGAATTAACACACGTACAAGGTGATATACCGTACTCACAGACGACTCAACCTTTTTCATACGCTCCTAGTAGATCTTCCCGCTCGCTCCACGACTGTCACGCCCCGGGTGTAAACCAGAACCCGGGCCCGTCTACAGATCTGCCGTATACACGGAATTTCCCGTGTATACGAAGCGCTGGCAACCTGCTCAAATATAGATGATAAATAAAAGAGCATAAACAGAGCTAAACTAGAGCTAATACATCTTAGATAAAGCAGAAAAGTAAACTCTCAATAATACAAATATCTCTCCCAGCTCACTGATCAAATACAACCAGCCGGTCGCAGCCGGACCCAAAAGAAATGAAAAGTAGAGTATCTGAGAGTATCAGGGTACATCTAGTAACTGAACTGGTGCCGGGGTAGACCGCTATCTAGTCCGCGATCCACTTACCTCGATCCGCTGCGGAGGGTCCTGCAACTCCCGCAGACGACTCTGCAAAACAAAAGGGGAAGAGAAAAGAAAAGCAGTGGGGAGTGAGAACTACTATAGAACAGTAGCCTCCTCCTAGTGGGTAAACCTCAACTCAAATGTGCCCACTAGATCTATAAGAGGCGGAAGAATAAAACAAGGGGGGGTAAGCTGTAAATATGTCTACTGATGATGTATGAAGCTACCACAATATGCCTCTAAGGTGCTCAGCTAAAAGTATGGCCGACTGTATGCATCAGAATAAGAATACCTGCCTGGGTAGCCCAACCTAGTCACCGGCGAACACCGGTACTGCCCACTATGCCTACTAACCCCCAACTCAGCTACGGGATGCAGACCGGCTCCTGACCGGCACGGCCCCATCCCGAGGACGACAGACCGGCTCCTGACCGGCACGGTCCCGCCCCCAAGGCAACAGACCGGCTCCTGACCGGCACGGTCACAAAATACACACTCCGGAGTGGCACTCGAGGGGAGCGACCCACACGAGCATAGTGCCTCAGTAATAGGTATCAAGTCAGCAGAACTGGATCATGACTCTGATCAAAGTGGGAAAACCCGTCCACTAAAAGGAGACCCGATCTCGAAGATGATGCAAGATAGACAAATAGTGGAAAACTCCATCTACTAGAGACCTGATACCCAATCTGATGCATAAGCAGCAATCACTATCCGGTCAACCGCCTACTGTCCGCGGTTGCCGCAATGCCCTGCCCTCACAGCCTGCCTGTCCCAAAACCCACAACTGTCTGACTACACTATCCCAGCCCCTGCTCGAACCCGAGCGCACTATCCCCCAAATGTAGATAAAAGAAGAGAAAAGCATGGTTTCTCCTAAGTCAATTCCAGCATGATAGTGTAGCAGAAAAAGGTGGCCTAACTAAATGTCCATACAAGCATGCAAAGTCCTTTATCATTATTAAGCATGATTCAAGTATTCTAGTTCTCACAAAGTAGAGATATGCCGTTTAAATAAACTTCCATTTTACTAAGTTGCCCCAAAATAGTTTATGTATAAGCATAAAGGTCCCATCACGTATATGCAAAGTATCCATTTTAGCAAGACTCTTCCCATGGTTGTAAGCGACATATTATTTACAAGAATTAACCATTAATCAGCACTTAGCCCTTTTAAAGTCACAAACTCTAGTTATAAGCCCAATTCCCAAATTAGTATGCCATATTCATTTCACCGGTTCATTTAGCCATATAACATATTAGCAACTCAAATAGGCCTAGAGGGGACATCACAAGTAGGAGGTTAAACAACGGTACCCACCTCGAGCGCTAAATCCAAGTCCTGACAGCGAAGTCCGCGCTCGATCCCCAAAAGTCTCCGCGACACTGCGCCATAAGTCCTAAGGAACACATGAACAATTACCATCCAAATTAATCCGAAATCTGTCCTCAAAAATCAGATTAATAGTTCAGCCATTTTCACCTGCGAAACGTGCCCAAGAAATTCCCAGAAAAATACCACTGCGATCTACGCGACGAACCGGTCGAAACGAGTACCTGCACGTTTTCCCATGATTTTTCTATGCTGAGAACCAAAATCGACAAGAGGACCACCCCGAACAATATTTTCACCCAAAAACTGTGCTACAAGGTTCTGTAAAAAGGGGTTCTCACCTTCAGGAAAATTCCACAAAAGTCCACAAAAATTCAGAGAGACTCCTTGCGATGTGTAGATGCAAATCCCCTTTTGAATCGCCTCAATCCGATGTCCGGTTGCGGAGATATCCCAAAACAATACTGCGCTGTCCAAAACTCCACCCCAGAAAATGAGGTCACAAGATGACCCGAAAAACCCATGAAAACCTCGGAATGGGGGAAAACCAGTAGAAATAAGAAATGTAGCCCTACCTGTTACGAAGACGATGGCGCAAGAATCGCTGAAAAATACTGCCTGGTTAGCTCGGGAGAGCTAAAACACTGTCGCTGCGCCGAAGAAGAATCCAGGAATGCAACGTCGCGCCGCGCCGAAAAATCCAAATCTCGAAGTGCGTGCCACCACAAATCCCAAACTTCACCAGGAGATGGAGAACTTGAAGGGGAGCAACTTTCCTGAAGACACCTTGGTGAGATGAGGCTCGGAAATGGTGGAAAAAGTGAGCTGAATGGGGTTCGGGCTGCTTAAATAGGCCACTCCAGAAAACAATTGCCAAAAAGACATCCGGGTCCCCACTTTCGGGCGCCCGGAAATTTCCGGGCGCGCACAGTGCGGCCCGGCCCAGGATTTCCGGGCGCGCACAGTGCGGCCCGGCCCAATACGCCCCGTCGGACGGGATCTGGAACCCGTCCGACCCGCCTCCCCGCCTGCCACGTGTCGCCCAAACAGCCGACAGCCGCCGCGACCACTCCTGCTGCGCCACGTGGCCACCTCCGGGAGTCGACACGCGTCCCCGACCACCGTACCGCCGCGCCTGCCCGCACAGTCCGCGCCAGCTGCCCTCCTGCCCGCACAGTTGACCGCCCAATAGGAACGCGCCACGTGTCCTGCCTCTGACCAATGCACCCGGTGCACGAACCTCTGAACACCGAACCAACCAAATCCTGCCACGTGTCCACCCCCGGTGCACCGTGAACCAAAGCCAACCAGAATACTCCGTGGACCAACGCCTGTGAGCCAGCCAATGGGAAGATGCCACGTGTCCCCCGCCTCGGTGCACGCCCGCCGCGTGGACCGGCCGCCTGCCCGCGCGCCCGCGCGCTGCCCGCGCCTGCCCGCGCCGCGCGCCGCCGCTGCTCCGCCTGCACGAGGCTGCGCCGCCGCCCGCCGACGCTGCCCGCCGCCGCCGCCGGCCGCCGGTGAACAGTACCCGAGCCCCAAAAAATGCAGTAAATAGTCCATCTGAAGCGTTTTCGCGCGCTGAATCCGAATTTGACGTCCGTTTCGCCAAATTCTCACTCTAAAAATTGCCGAAAGCCCCCGGAAAAGTATTCTTAGTCCGAAATTCGCGCCGAGCCAAAACTTAATATCCGATTTGCGCGAAAGCACTTCTAAACATCCGACAGGGTCCCCCGATCACCCGCGTGATCCACTTTAAGCCCGAAGTCCAACGTTTGTGTCCAATCGTGCCCCGAACACCTCCAGCACCCCGCGTAGGCCTCCAGTGGCCACCCCAAAGCACCGCAACAGCTCTGCGGAGATCCAGGTCATCACATCCTCCCCCACTAAAAGAAAGTTTCGTCCTCGAAACTAGAGTCATTCCTCAACACGGAATCTCAACCAACAGGGGGGGGTAAATATCCAGTCATCCACCACTCAAGCTCCCAAAACTACCGAATACCTCATCCAGAGACGCGATGCAATCCTTGGGTCTCTAACAAGAACGAAACGAAGGAGAACACTCCAGAGGACCACGCCACCTCAACCAGGTACAGCTGGGCTAACTGCTCGGCCATCAAGTAGTCTGCATCGGTACAAGCATCTGTCCCCGCTAAGGCCTCAGAAAACCCAACCACGAGTCCATCGGCACAAACGCTCGATCCAAGTACCTCCGTACTCCCAAGGTATCCGATATAAGTCCCCCAACTGGTCTCAGAACCTCAGATCTCTAAACCAAAACCGTCGGGATGTAGAAGCAATCAACACTCAGCCAGGAGCAGTCGAGAGAACCAGATCGCCAATCCATCTTCGTGAAGATCCAATACCCTTGCAGCTGGTAAATCAAATCCTCCCAGCTTGGCAGAAGGGTGCTAGCTCCCGATGATCACTTCGACAAATTCTTAAGGGTCCTCACAAAGCCGAAGTGAACCAACCTTCCACAACTCGAATAGCACCGGCGCCCCCAAAGGTGCCACACTTGGCCTGACACAAACCCAACACATCGAATCCCGGAGTTGGGTCCTCAACCCCAAACTGGTGTCATGCCAAACAACTCCGATAGGAGAACAGCTAGAAACTCACAACCAAAAGGGGTATCACCAAGTCCCGATGCCGCCGCAGGTCCCTCAAACACACCAGCAAACAAGCTACTCACCCACTACGAGACATCCGCCTCGCCACAAGGTCAAAACCAAAGAAGCGCAGATACTCCCAAGCAACCCAGGTACACCAACACCTCCAGGCCTGGCTCTCACAAGAACCGTCCTCGCGGCAAAATCAGCTGCCGCGAAAAGAGAACAACCGAGCCAGCCTAACCGTCCTAAGTACCAAACCAAGCCCCACAACTAGGTCAAGACCATCAGGCCTACAGGTAAAACCAAGGACTCAACTGCACTGGGCAGGACCCACAACACGTCCCTACGTGCTAAAGATCGGGAATACGACCTCCCGAACACCCGGTAACCGTCCTACCCTTAACCCAAAGCAAGGAAGTACATGCACTCCTAACAAATGACTAGGATGCCCAAATGCAATACAATGCACAAACAAAGCCGGTAAATACAGTAAAACCATACCTGCCCCCACAAGGTCGGCTGCTGCAAAATCCTCCACCTGAGTGGCGTAGACCGGACCGCCCTGATCCGGCGACTGCTGATCCGCAGGGTAAAAAGGTGGTGACCCGCTCGCTGGAGCATAAGGCCACTGAGTCGACCACTGCTGCTGAGGCGAAAGAGGAGCCGATGCTGATGAGGGTGCCGCTGAAGTCGAAAGGGGGCACGTAGCTCGAATGTGGCCTGGCTGTCCGCACTTGTAACAACAACCCCACCTCTGATCACAGGTGTGCGACAAGTGAGGTCCTCCACAGAATATGCATCTGTCTCTATCACGAAACCGTGGCCGCCCCGTCTGCTGCTGTCTCTGAGTCTGATGCTGAGACTCCTGCTGCTGCTGCGATGGCCACTGGGATCCGCTAGGCTCTCGCTGCTCCACACGCCCACGGCTAGGTGACTGAGGCCGTGGCGGTCTCCATGAACTAGTCTGTCCCTCATCCTCGGGTACTGGTCGTTTCCTCACGGAACTCAGCGCGACCATCCCGCCTCGCCTTGCCACCTCTGTGTCGCCTCCCTCCACCCAAGAGGCATGCTCGACGGCCTCCTGAAGAGTCTGGTGTCGCTGTGCATGCACAAGGATATAAAGCTCGCTGCGGAGGCCTGCCTCGAACAACTCAACCTGATGCGGTCCATCCCGGGCGACATAAGGCACACAGTTAAACAGCCGCATGAACTCCTGATGGTAATCCTGAACTGACCGGTCGCCCTGCTGAATGTTTTTCAAATCATCCTCCAGCTTCCTCTTCACGCTGGTCGAAAAATAGGTATCCACAATCATACGCCGAAACTCGGACCAGGGTAACTGTCGAGAAATCTGAAACTCCCGTGGCTCCACCCGACGCCACCAGAGGTCTGCATCCCCCTCTAGGCAATGCACCGCCAAATGAACTCTGTACCTCGGGTCGATGAAGAAATCCCGAAAAATCTTCTCCATCGCTGCTAACCATGTCCCAACCTCCCACGGCTGCATATCCCGCCCCGAGAACCTGGGCGGTCCGTGCTTACAAAACTTGACCAGTTTGTCAGCGAAGTCCTGCTCCTCAGCCGGGGTCAAAGGCTGGGCCACGCCCTGAGCCCCGCTACTCAAAGATGGCGCCGTCGGCACAAGTGGTTCCACAGGTGGTGCCGGGGTCTCTGACACTGTCGGAGGCGGCGCCCCTCTCCGCGCCAGTAGCTGCTCAATCCGCTGCTCCTGCCGGCGGCTGCTCTCCGCCAATTGGGCTACCAAGGCCCTCAGCTCAGCAATCTCAGAAGATCCAGCCTGTCCTCGCTCAACAGGGGGTGTAGGGGCACCCCGGGTAGGAATCCGACGTCGGGGAGGCATCTGCCACAAGAACCACAGATCAGTAACGAAACCACACTCGACCCAATCTAGCGAAAGTCAAAGGCATCCTCCTATTTCTGTAACCTTATGTTGTCTGTAGCCAACATAACAGTTCACCAGAAATAGGACATGCCAATCCCTCTTCTCTCACTGGAAGAGTCAAATAAATACATGACCAAATTGCCGACTTTCGCATAATGTCACGTCACTCACGTCCTGCCTTCCTGGGGTCTGCCAAAAGCCTAGGGTTTCCTAAGTCCCAACTGACCTATCCCTAAGCTCTGATACCAACTTAATCTGTCACGCCCCGGGTGTAAACCAGAACCCGGGCCCGTCTACAGATCCGCCGTATACACGGAATTTCCCGTGTATACGAAGCGCTGGCAACCTGCTCAAATATAGATGATAAATAAAAGAGCATAAACAGAGCTAAACTAGAGCTAATACATCTCAGATAAAGCAGAAAAGTAAACTCTCAATAATACAAATATCTCTCCCAGCTCACTGATCAAATACAACCAGCCGGTCGCAGCCGGACCCAAAAGAAATGAAAAGTAGAGTATCTGAGAGTATCAGGGTACATCTAGTAACTGAACTGGTGCCTGGGTAGACCGCTATCTAGTCCGCGATCCACTTACCTCGATCCGCTGCGGAGGGTCCTGCAACTCCCGCAGACGACTCTGCAAAACAAAGGGGGAAGAGAAAAGAAAAGCAGTGGGGAGTGAGAACTACTATAGAACAGTAGCCTCCTCCTAGTGGGTAAACCTCAACTCAAATGTGCCCACTAGACTATAAGAGGCGGAAGAATAAAACAAGGTGGTAAGCTGTAAATATGTCTACTGATGATGTATGAAGCTACCACTATATGCCTCTAAGGTGCTCAGCTAAAGTATGGCCAACTGTATGCATCAGAATAAGAATGCCTGCCTGGGTAGCCCAACCTAGTCACCGGCGAACACCGGTACTGCCCACTATGCCTACTAACCCCCAACTCAGCTACGGGATGCAGACCGGCTCCTGACCGGCACGGCCCCATCCCGAGGGCGACAGACCGGCTCCTGACCGGCACGGTCCCGCCCCAAGGCAACAGACCGGCTCCTGACCGGCACGGTCACAAAATACACACTCTGGAGTGGCACTCGAGGGGAGCGACCCACACGAGCATAGTGCCTCAGTAATAGGTATCAAGTCAGCAGAACTGGATCATGACTCTGATCAAAGTGGGAAAACCCGTCCACTAAAAGGAGACCCGATCTCGAAGATGATGCAAGATAGACAAATAGTGGAAAACTCCATCTACTAGAGACCTGATACCCAATCTGATGCATAAGCAGCAATCACTATCCGGTCAACCGCCTACTGTCCGCGGTTGCCGCAATGCCCTGCCCTCACAGCCTGCCTGTCCCAAAACCCACAACTGTCTGACTACACTATCCCAGCCCCTGCTCGAACCCGAGCGCACTATCCCCCAAATGTAGATAAAAGAAGAGAAAAAGCATGGTTTCTCCTAAGTCAATTCCAGCATGATAGTGTAGCAGAAAAAGGTGGCCTAACTAAATGTCCATACAAGCATGCAAAGTCCTTTATCATTATTAAGCATGATTCAAGTATTCTAGTTCTCACAAAGTAGAGATATGCCGTTTAAATAAACTTCCATTTTACTAAGTTGCCCCAAAATAGTTTATGTATAAGCATAAAGGTCCCATCACGTATATGCAAAGTATCCATTTTAGCAAGACTCTTCCCATGGTTGTAAGCGACATATTATTTACAAGAATTAACCATTAATCAGCACTTAGCCCTTTTGAAGTCACAAACTCTAGTTATAAGCCCAATTCCCAAATTAGTATGCCATATTCATTTCACCGGTTCATTTAGCCATATAACATATTAGCAACTCAAATAGGCCTAGAGGGGACATCACAAGTAGGAGGTTAAACAACGGTACCCACCTCGAGCGCTAAATCCAAGTCCTGACAGCGAAGTCCGCGCTCGATCCCCAAAAGTCTCCGCGACACTGCGCCATAAGTCCCAAGGAACACATGAACAATTACCATCCAAATTAATCCGAAATCTATCCTCAAAAATCAGATTAATAGTTCAGCCATTTTCACCTGCGAAACGTGCCCAAGAAATTCCCAGAAAAATACCACTGCGATCTACGCGACGAACCGGTCGAAACGAGTACCTGCACGTTTTCCCATGATTTTTCTATGCTAAGAACCAAAATCGACAAGAGGACCACCCCGAACAATATTTTCACCCAAAAACTGTGCTACAAGGTTCTGTAAAAAGGGGTTCTCACCTTCAGGGAAATTCCACAAAAGTCCACAAAAATTCAGAGAGACTCCTTGCGATGTGTAGATGCAAATCCCCTTTTGAATCGCCTCAATCCGATGTCCGGTTGCGGAGATATCCTCAAAACAATACTGCGCTGTCCAAAACTCCACCCCAGAAAATGAGGTCACAAGATGACCCGAAAAACCCATGAAAACCTCGGAATGGGGGAAAACCAGTAGAAATAAGAAATGTAGCCCTACCTGTTACGAAGACGATGGCGCAAGAATCGCTGAAAAATACTGCCTGGTTAGCTCGGGAGAGCTAAAACACTGTCGCTGCGCCGAAGAAGAATCCAGGAATGCAACGTCGCGCCGCGCCGAAAAATCCAAATCTCGAAGTGCGTGCCACCACAAATCCTCAAACTTCACCAGGAGATGGAGAACTTGAAGGGGAGCAACTTTGCTGAAGACACCTTGGTGAGATGAGGCTCGGAAATGGTGGAAAAAGTGAGCTGAATGGGGCTCGGGCTGCTTAAATAGGCCACTCCAGAAAACAATTGCCAAAAAGACATCCGGGTCCCCACTTTCGGGCGCCCGGAAATTTCCGGGCGCGCACAGTGCGGCCCGGCCCAGGATTTCGGGCGCGCACAGTGCGGCCCGGCCCAATACGCCCCGTCGGACGGGATCTGGAACCCGTCCGACCCGCCTCCCCGCCTGCCACGTGTCGCCCAAACAGCCGACAGCCGCCGCGACCACTCCTGCTGCGCCACGTGGCCACCTCCGGGAGTCGACACGCGTCCCCGACCACCGTACCGCCGCGCCTGCCCGCACAGTCCGCGCCAGCTGCCCTCCTGCCCGCACAGTTGACCGCCCAATAGGAACGCGCCACGTGTCCTGCCTCTGACCAATGCACCCGGTGCACGAACCTCTGAACACCGAACCAACCAAATCCTGCCACGTGTCCACCCCCGGTGCACCGTGAACCAAAGCCAACCAGAATACTCCGTGGACCAACGCCTGTGAGCCAGCCTATGGGAAGATGCCACGTGTCCCCCGCCTCGGTGCACGCCCGCCGCGTGGACCGGCCGCCTGCCCGCGCGCCCGCGCGCTGCCCGCACCCTGCCCGCGCCGCGCGCCGCCGAGGCTGCGCCGCCGCCCGCCGACGCTGCCCGCCGCCGCCGCCGGCCGCCGGTGATCGCCGGAATTACTGTTCCGGCAGTGAACAGTACCCGAGCCCCAAAAAATGCAGTAAATAGTCCATCTGAAGCGTTTTCGCGCGCTGAATCCGAATTTGACGTCCGTTTCGCCAAATTCTCACTCTAAAAATTGCCGAAAGCCCCCGGAAAAGTATTCTTAGTCCGAAATTCGCGCCGAGCCAAAACTTAATATCCGATTTGCGCGAAAGCACTTCTAAACATCCGACAGGGTCCCCCGATCACCCGCCGATCCGAAGTCCAACGTTTGTGTCCAATCGTGCCCCGAACACCTCCAGCACCCCGCGTAGGCCTCCAGTGGCCACCCCAAAGCACCGCAACAGCTCTGCGGAGATCCAGGTCATCACAACGACGCTTCTCGAATCCACGATCCGCGCCCAACGCTGAATCCACAGCGTCCAACGTCGAGTCCACGACGTCCGACTGAATCCACGGTCTTCTCCCAGTGGCACGCTTCGAATCCACGAACGTACCTCGCTCCGAATCCACGAGAGCGGTTGCACCTTGAATCCACAAGGCCACGCGAGTCCACGCGCCGATTTTGGGGTAAATCGTTGTTTGTTTGGGTGGTGATGATCCGCCGAATACTTAGATTAAAGATAGATCGGAAATACCATCTAAGTATTCATTGATTTGATTCTACTCAAAATGTGAGTATGGAAAACCTAGAATCAAATCAATCAATATAGATGAAGAAACATAGAATAAATCTATTGATTTCCTTTCTTCTCTATATATGTGGATTTTTTCTTTTCGGCTATTTTCTTCTGTAATAGCGGATGCCCTAGAAATGAATACAGGGCCTATTTATAGGTTAGAAACCCTTGGAAGAATATACGGATCAAAAACAGCCTTTTCTGGAAAGAATTACCGACGGCGATCCGGATTGGATTTGGCGATCCGGATTGCAGAAGCACAAAAGACGGTTTCCAGAAAATTGCTTGTTCGGGATCCGGATCGTAGTCCCCGATCCGGATCGTTCATACAGTTTTACCAAAACATCATGTTCGGGATCCGGATTGCAGTTCCTGATCCGGATCGAGGAAGCAAGCAGGTAAAACTAATGTTCGGGATCCGGATCAGAGGAGGCTGCGATCCGGATTGAACCAGTGTATGAACCAACACCCTTCGGGATCCGGATTGCCGAGCTCGATCCGGATCCTGAACATGTCCCATGTCCAGTTTTTGATGTTTAAGCAATTAAAACCTCTTCCAGGTGTTTCTACACTATAAGAAGTATTCGGATCATCAAAATTCTTTAGTTAAACGTACCTGATCCTTTTGAATTCTTCTTTCTTGAGATTGAGGTATACGATCCAAAGTTTCTTCATCTTCAATCTTCAAGACTTAATACATTCACGAAATACGCCAACTCAAATTCCGTAACATAAGGGAGAAGAAAAAAAGGAAAGAAGAATGGGGGTGAGAACTACTAGTAAACCAGTAGCCTCCCCTAGTGGGTAAAACCTCAAACTCTGACGCACCCACTAGGTCTACCAGAGGCAAAAAGGAAAGAAGAGTGGTAAGAAATGAAACTACCGAAAAAGGGAAATCTACCACTACTATGCCTCTAAAATGCAGTCCTAGACTGGAATAACCGTATGCAACAGTAACCAACCGTCCCAGATGAACCCAATCTATACCGCCCTCATCATCGGGCAAGTAAGCCGCGCCGATGTGATAGCAAAACTCCTGCTGCCGCCCTCATCATCGGGCAAATAAGCCGCGCCGATGTGATAGCAAAACTGTCAATAACTGCCTGACCCCGGCCTCCGGAGGGGATCTCGAGGGGAGCGACCCACACGAGGAAAGCATCACCGAGCAATAACCACGCCGGTGTGATAAGTATCAAAAGCAGGACTGGATCACAACTATAAAGCCCCAGTGGAACACACCCCTTGTAGTACCCCGAACCCCCATGCAGCTTTTTCCCGTGAATCCACTATTTAGACACCTGTTGATGGTGTATCTGGCCCATAGTGCATCAAAGGGATGCCACAGATGGACCCTGTGAGCTTTGGTTAGCTGTTTTGGCCTTCGGCTAGTTTTGCCGAATTTTAAAAAAAGGATTTAGGCCAAACGGAGGGTGGATTTGGATTCAGCGCGGAAAAACACTTGAGTTTGGCTTTTTGTTTGCCCAATTCGGAGTCCGGATGTCCAAAAGCGGACTCCCGGAAGTTTTGACAGTTTTTGGCGCTTGCGGGGGCCTCCGGCAAATTTTGGAGGCGGAATTTGGCGAAACGGACCTCGTTTTTGGAATCAGCGCGCGAAAACGGTCAAGACGGGCTATTTGCTTGTCAATTTTGGGCTGCGGGTACTGTTCACGCCGGAACAGTGTCGCCGGCGATCGCCGGCGGCGGCCGGCGGCGGCGGGCAGCGTCGGCGGGCGGCGGCGCCGCCGCGGGCAGGCGGCAGGCGGCGGCCCAGGGCGCGGGCAGGCCGCGGGCAGGCGCGCGGTCCACCGCGCGGGGCGTGCACCGAAGGCGGGCCACGTGGCGTCTTCCGGTTGGTTGGTCCACAGCGCGCGGTCCGCGGAGTTTTTCGGTGTACGGTGGACCGAATGGGGGGACACGTGGCACTTTGTGATTGGGCGGTGTTGTGCACCCGGTCCACGCAATGGATGGAGTGGGTGCCGTACGCGACAGGCGGGCGTGCGTGTGCGCGGTCCACGGCGCGGTGCACGGCGGGGTGTGCCACGTGGCGAGCCCCTGTTGGCTGGCTCTCGTGCACCGGGCGCAGGGAATGTTTTTTTTCCCCCCCTCAGCCAAAAACCCATCCGAGCTCCATTGTTTTGCATTTTTCTCCCAATCCCTTCACTTTTGGCCCGAGCTCCTCTCAGGCAATAATCTTCCTCTCTGAGTCCTCTACCACCCTGCAGAGTTTCAAAAATTCTGTGTGCACGAATCCCGAGGTTTCCCATTTTACGGTGCGGCGCGACGTTGCTTTCTTGTGTTCTTCCTCGGCGCAGCGATAGTGTTTTTGGTCCCCTGGGCTACCCCGACATCATCTTCCTGTGATTCTTGCACCAGTGGACTCCTAAGAGGTAGGACTTCATCTTTCGTTTTGGTCGCGCTTTCCCGTTTCGAGGTTTTGGCACGGTTTTCGAGGCAGCAAGTGACCCCTCTTTTTGTATGGAATTCCTTGACAGCAGCGGAGTGTTTCAGCCATATCTTTGCGCACGAGCGTCTGATGGAAACGAGCTTATACAACTTTTTCATCTACGGATCGCAAGGAACGCGCTCGTATTTTTAGTGGATTTTTGTGAATTTTCTTTCGAGGTGAAAATTAAGGATTTATCTGTGAACAGTAATCAGCCCTTAATCCTGATTTTTAGTGTGAGAGGGCCCCTTGCTGAATTTTTATCTTGGTCTACAGAACTCGGATTTGGGCGTGCAAGGTACCGTTGCGAAGCTATCGTCGCGAGGATCGCCGTGATATTTTTATTAGAATTTTCTGGACATTTGTTGCAGGTGATAATTTGACAGTTTGGTACTTGTGTTTGTATGTGGTAATTAGACTCTAGTGTATTTAGTGAATTCCTTGATGTACCAGGAGTATTGCGGGTGTGCTAAAATTGTGGGAGCGCGGATTTGGAATTTTGGTATTTTCCGACTGTGCGGGTTTGGACAGTTGCGCTTCAGGTGGGTGGTTGTTGTACTCCTCTCTTTGTATGCCCACTAGGAATATCAGAGTACCCTTGCTTTGACAATGCCAAATGTGTTGATTGGTAGACTTGCATGCTCTAGGAAATTGATTATTGGTTATCAGATCTCTAATAAATTATTGTTAGATTAATCACTGGAATTGTATACTTGGAGACAAATAGAAATAGAGGACTGCAAAACTGATGTTTGTTCATGTGAGACGGACACCCTAGCTTATGTCACTTCAAACTGTTATACTTGGAAACTGGATAAAATATTGGAACAAGCATGATTAAATTGGTCACATGATTATGTCATCTTTTACTGCTACACTATTTTGGGACTTGACTTAGGAGAAACCATGCTTTTCTCTTTTCTTCTTCATTGTTGACACTAGTGGCTTAATCGCTCAGGTTCGAGCGTATGTTGGACAGTGTAGGCAGGTATTGGGAATTTGGGACAGGTTGAGTTTGTCAGGGGGGTTGCGGCGACCACGGATCTTGGGTGGTTGACCGGATTGTTTTTATTGCATCAGATTGGGTGTTCGGGGATCGGGCTTACTATAGTGGAGGGTTGTTCCCACTTCTTTGAGTCTCGATCCAGTCCTGCTATTATGAGACAGTGATTACAGAGATGGTTGATACAGTGATATTTTTTACTCGTGTGGGTCGCTCCCCTCGAGTGCCACTCCGGAGTAGGCTTTCCACGGTGTGAGCGCCGGGCACCTTTCTGCTTTCCACGGTGTGAGCGCCGGGCACCATGCTGGTTTCATGAGTTCGACAGCAGAGCAGGCAGTGCCAGTGTTCACTGGCTGTCAGATTGGGTCATTATGACAGGCTTCTTGATTCTGATGCATCACTTTCTCCATCCTTATTGGTTGGTCATATAGAGGCATATTAGGGATAGCACTTTACCAGTTGCTTTATTTATCTGCATCTCCTTTCTTCTCCTTTCCCTTTTTCGCCTCTGAGCACCTGGTGGGCATATCTGAGCTGAGGCTTTACCCACTAGGGGAGGCTACTGTTTATAGTAGTACTGACCCCCATTGTTTTTCTTGTTTCTTTCTTTCCCCTTGTTTTGCAGAGTCCTCAGTGGGAGTTGCTGGGCCGTCAGCAACTGATCGAGGTAAGCGAATTGCGGACTAGATAGAGAGCCACCGAGGGTCGTAGCTGGAGACTTTTGGGTACCCGGACTTCTCAGACAGTGTTCTTGTATTTCTTTTTGGGGACTGGCTTCTGCCAGCTGTTTGTATTATAGTTGTGAGCTGGGAGAGACATCTGTATTATATTTTACTGTTGTACCTTTTACTTCCAGCATCTGTCTGAGATACAGTAGTTTTAGTTAGCTCTGACTTTTATTATGCTCTTTTATCTTTATTTCTTATCTGAGCAGGTTACCGACGCTTCGTGTATGTGGGAAATACCGCATGCACGGCGGATCTGTAGACGGGCCCGGGTTCTGGTTTACACCCGGGGCGTGACAGATTAAGTTGGTATCAGAGCTTAGGGATAGGTCAGTTGGGACTTAGGAAACCCTAGGCTTTTGGACAGACCCTAGGATGATAGGGCGTGAGTGGCGTGACATTTTGCGAAAGTCGGTGATTTTTATAGGTTAACTCTTCCTGTGAGTGAAGAGGGATCGACATAGTCTATTTCTGTTGAACCATTATGTTGGCTGCAGACAACATAAGGTTACAGAAATAGGGAGATGTCTTTGACTTTCGCTAGATTGGGTCGAGTGTTTGGGATGTGCTGATTTGCTGTTTGTCGTGGCGAGCGGTGTCTCCCCGACTTTGGGGCCCTGACCCGGGTGCACTTGGTGCAGCAGTTGGGTCTGAGCTAGTTGTTTCGGGCCGGATACCAGATTGGAGTCAGAGAGCTCCGGACCCAGGTGACAGGATTGTCAGAGGCTTTTCAGCGGCAGAGTGAGCGAGCATCTGGTTTTGTGTCACAGTCGTCGGAGCGGCGGACAGCTCGACAGTGCTTCCTTCTGAGGCCACCCGATTGCAGTATCCTCAAGGGCGAGGATTTCTGTGGTATTGATGGAGTGAGTAGCCCCATTGTGCCAATGTTTAGTGCCGAGACGCCGAGGCAGGGCGGATAGTTGACAGCTGATGAGCTATGGGACACCAATGATCAGTTGAGCCAGTTTCGGCAGATAAACCACCCCGATTCTTAGGATTAGGTTTGGAGCCTCTTGGGGTAGAATCGTGGTTGGTGATGATGGAGAGACTCTTTGGCAGCCTTCTGGTGTCTAAAGGGTGTACGCAGTTGTCGAACTGCGCGTTCTATGATTTGAGGAACGAGGCGCATAGGATATGCGTGGCTGAGAGTGGATTGCGCCAGGATACCTTTCCGTTTGTTCGGACCATCTTTTGCAGGTTTTGGACTTTGGGGTGCTTCGATGGTGGAGGCAGTGTTTATGGAGCTGGCGCTGCAGTTCTTTTGGATGGGTATCTGCTGTCAGAGGCAAGTTCTGGATAGAGGCGATTGATGCCAAATGATGGAGGATAGATCAGCCGGCAGAGACATTTTCGTTTTCCCTTCCTGGTTGGTGGATATCCTTGTGGATGGATTATGTAAAGCTTACCCCAGGGGGGATGTTATCCTGTGTGAGTGATAATTGGCATGTTTGGGGTGCAATAGACGTGATTGAGGAGCTGAAGCAGAGATTGATGACCGCTCCAATCCTTGCCCTCCCTGTTATGGGGGAAGGATTTGTGATTTACAGTGATGCCTCACATAGTGGTCTGGGGTGTGTGTTGATGCAGCAGGGTAGGGTGATTGCCTATGCTTCGCGGCAATTGAAGGACTATGAGAAAAATTACCCTACTCATGATCTGGAGTTGGCAGCGGTGGTGTTTGCTCTGAAGCTGTGGCGGCATTACTTGTATGGTGAGCATTGCGAGATATATACTGATCACAAGAGCTTGAAGTATCTGTTCACCCAAAAGGAGCTGAATTTGAGGCAACGCCGGTGGTTGGAGCTGCTAAAGGATTATGATCTGAGTATCCTTTATCACCCCGGCAAGGCCAATGTTGTGGCGGATGCTTTGAGCAGGAGGACGAGTCTGAGCTTATTGATCTCGCAGCAGGCGCCGTTGGTCGAGCAGATGAGGCGATTACAGCTGGAGGTAGTATCCCCTGGGGTCTCTGCTAGACTCATGTCTATGGTCTTGCAGCCCACTCTGTTGGAGAGGATCAGGGACACTCAGAGTGAGGACCCCCACTTGACGAGGATCAGGACGCAGCTTCAGGCGGATCAGACAGGGGATTTTTCTGTGGATAGCTCGGGAGTACTGCGGTACAGGGACCGAGTGTGTGTGCCTTTGGATCAGGAGATTAGAGATCAGATTTTGAGGGAGGCCCACTATACACCTTATACCGTCCACCCTGGAGGTACTAAGATGTATAAGGACCTCAAGGCACAGTTTTGGTGGCCCGGAATGAAGCGGGACATTGGGAGATTCGTAGCTCACTGTTTAACTTGTCAGCAAGTGAAAGCAGAGCATCGCGTCCCTGCTGGCAAGTTGCAGAGTCTTCCAATTCCCGAGTGGAAATGGGACCACATCACTATGGATTTCGTCACTGGATTGCCGAGGGCGCAGAGCGGGGCAGATGCGATCTGGGTTATTGTTGACAGACTCACCAAGTCGGCGCACTTCTTACCAGTTCAGATGACTTGGTCACTTGAGCATCTGGCACAGTTATATATGGATGAGATAGTGAGGCTTCACGGCATACCTGCTTCGATTGTGTCAGATCGAGACCCGAGATTCGTATCACGTTTTTGGGGGAGTTTGCATTCTGCATTGGGGACTCAGCTCAGGTTTAGCACCGCTTTCCACCCACAGACCGATGGGCAGTCAGAACGCACCATACAGACCCTCGAGGATATGCTTAGAGCGTGCGTTATGGATTTTGGAGGAGGGTGGTACCGGCACTTATCCTTGGTTGAGTTCGCGTACAACAACAGCTATCAGGCGAGCATCCAGATGGCTCCGTTTGAAGCGTTGTATGGACGCAAGTGTCGGGCTCCCTTATATTGGAGTGACGTGGGTGAGAGGAGGACTTTGGGACCGGAGTTGCTTCTGGAGGCAGAGGAAAAAGTCAGGATTATTCGCCGGCATCTTGAGACAGCCCAGAGTCGTCAGAAGAGCTACGCGGATACTCGACGGCGAGACCTGGAGTTTCAGGTTGGTGATCATGTCTTCTTGAAGGTCTCGCCCTCGAAAGGGGTCCGGAGATTTGGAGTGCGGGGGAAGCTCAGTCCCCGCTTTATTGGACCCTTTGAGGTACTTGACAGAGTTGGTCCTGTGGCATACAGAGTTGCCTTACCCCCGCGCCTGGCCGGAGTTCATGATGTCTTCCACGTCTCAGCTCTGAGGAGATATGTTTTTGACCCGTCGCACGTGATTGACTTCACTTCGTTGGAGATCGGCGAGGACTTGGTCTACGAGGAGCGCCCGTTGCGGATTCTTGCTCGTGAGGTGAGGGAATTGCGCAATCGGGCCATTCCATATGTGAAGATCCTGTGGAGCAATCATGAGGAGCGAGAGGCTACTTGGGAGCTGGAGACAGAGATGAGAGATGCCTACCCCTTCTTGTTCGAGGCCGCAGTTTGAGGTACGTCTGCTTTGTTTGTCTTTGTTTCGGGGACGAAACTTTTTTTTAGTGGGGGAGGATGTAGTACCCCGAACCCCCATGCAGCTTTTTCCCGTGAATCCACTATTTAGACACCTGTTGATGGTGTATCTGGCCCATAGTGCATCAAAGGGATGCCACAGATGGACCCTGTGAGCTTTGGTTAGCTGTTTTGGCCTTCGGCTGCTTTTGCCGAATTTTAGAAAAGGATTTAGGCCAAACGGAGGGTGGATTTGGATTCAGCGCGGAAAAACACTTGAGTTTGGCTTTTTGTTTGCCCAATTCGGAGTCCGGATGTCCAAAAGCGGACTCCCGGAAGTTTTGACAGTTTTGGCGCTTGCGGGAGCCTCCGGCAAATTTTGGAGGCGGAATTTGGCGAAACGGACCTCGTTTTTGGAATCAGCGCGCGAAAACGGTCAAGACGGGCTATTTGCTTGTCAATTTTGGGCTGCGGGTACTGTTCACGCCGGAACAGTGTCGCCGGCGATCGCCGGCGGCGGCCGGCGGCGGCGGGCAGCGTCGGCGGGCGGCGGCGCCGCCGCGGGCAGGCGGCAGGCGGCGGCCCAGGGCGCGGGCAGGCCGCGGGCAGGCGCGCGGTCCACCGCGCGGGGCGTGCACCGAAGGCGGGCCACGTGGCGTCTTCCGGTTGGTTGGTCCACAGCGCGCGGTCCGCGGAGTTTTTCGGTGTACGGTGGACCGAATGGGGGGACACGTGGCACTTTGTGATTGGGCGGTGTTGTGCACCCGGTCCACGCAATGGATGGAGTGGGTGCCGTACGCGACAGGCGGGCGTGCGTGTGCGCGGTCCACGGCGCGGTGCACGGCGGGGTGTGCCACGTGGCGAGCCCCTGTTGGCTGGCTCTCGTGCACCGGGCGCAGGGAATGTTTTTTTCCCCCCCCTCAGCCAAAAACCCATCCGAGCTCCATTGTTTTGCATTTTTCTCCCAATCCCTTCACTTTTGGCCCGAGCTCCTCTCAGGCAATAATCTTCCTCTCTGAGTCCTCTACCACCCTGCAGAGTTTCAAAAATTCTGTGTGCACGAATCCCGAGGTTTCCCATTTTACGGTGCGGCGCGACGTTGCTTTCTTGTGTTCTTCCTCGGCGCAGCGATAGTGTTTTTGTCCCCTGGGCTACCCCGACATCATCTTCCTGTGATTCTTGCACCAGTGGACTCCTAAGAGGTAGGACTTCATCTTTCGTTTTGGTCGCGCTTTCCCGTTTCGAGGTTTTGGCACGGTTTTCGAGGCAGCAAGTGACCCCTCTTTTTGTATGGAATTCCTTGACAGCAGCGGAGTGTTTCAGCCATATCTTTGCGCACGAGCGTCTGATGGAAACGAGCTTATACAACTTTTTCATCTACGGATCGCAAGGAACGCGCTCGTATTTTTAGTGGATTTTTGTGAATTTTCTTTCGAGGTGAAAATTAAGGATTTATCTGTGAACAGTAATCAGCCCTTAATCCTGATTTTTAGTGTGAGAGGGCCCCTTGCTGAATTTTTATCTTGGTCTACAGAACTCGGATTTGGGCGTGCAAGGTACCGTTGCGAAGCTATCGTCGCGAGGATCGCCGTGATATTTTTATTAGAATTTTCTGGACATTTGTTGCAGGTGATAATTTGACAGTTTGGTACTTGTGTTTGTATGTGGTAATTAGACTCTAGTGTATTTAGTGAATTCCTTGATGTACCAGGAGTATTGCGGGTGTGCTAAAATTGTGGGAGCGCGGATTTGGAATTTTGGTATTTTCCGACTGTGCGGGTTTGGACAGTTGCGCTTCAGGTGGGTGGTTGTTGTACTCCTCTCCTTTGGTATGCCCACTAGGAATATCAGAGTACCCTTGCTATGACAATGCCAAATGTGTTGATTGGTAGACTTGCATGCTCTAGGAAATTGATTAATTGTTATCAGATCTCTAATAAATTATTGTTAGATTAATCACTGGAATTGTATATTTGGAGACATATAGGAATTGAGGACTGCTAAACCAATGTTTGTTCATGTGAAACGGTCACCCTAGCTTATGTCACTTCAAACTGTTATACTTGGAAACTGGATAAAATATTGGAACAAGCATGATTAAATTGGTCACATGATTATGTCATCTTTTACTGCTACACTATTTTGGGACTTGACTTAGGAGAAACCATGCTTTTCTCTTTTCTTCTTCATTGTTGACACTAGTGGCTTAATCGCTCAGGTTCGAGCGTATGTTGGACAGTGTAGGCAGGTATTGGGAATTTGGGACAGGTTGAGTTTGTCAGGGGGGTTGCGGCGACCACGGATCTTGGGTGGTTGACCGGATTGTTTTTATTGCATCAGATTGGGTGTTCGGGGATCGGGCTTACTATAGTGGAGGGTTGTTCCCACTTCTTTGAGTCTCGATCCAGTCCTGCTATTATGAGACAGTGATTACAGAGATGGTTGATACAGTGATATTTTTTACTCGTGTGGGTCGCTCCCCTCGAGTGCCACTCCGGAGTAGGCTTTCCACGGTGTGAGCGCCGGGCACCTTTCTGCTTTCCACGGTGTGAGCGCCGGGCACCATGCTGGTTTCATGAGTTCGACAGCAGAGCAGGCAGTGCCAGTGTTCACTGGCTGTCAGATTGGGTCATTATGACAGGCTTCTTGATTCTGATGCATCACTTTCTCCATCCTTATTGGTTGGTCATATAGAGGCATATTAGGGATAGCACTTTACCGGTTGCTTTATTTATCTGCATCTCTTTCTTCTCCTTTCCCTTTTTCGCCTCTGAGCACCTGGTGGGCATATCTGAGCTGAGGCTTTACCCACTAGGGGAGGCTACTGTTTATGGTAGTACTGACCCCCATTGTTTTTCTTGTTTCTTTCTTTCCCCTTGTTTTGCAGAGTCCTCAGTGGGAGTTGCTGGGCCGTCAGCAACTGATCGAGGTAAGCGAATTGCGGACTAGATAGAGAGCCACCGAGGGTCATAGCGGGAGACTTTTGGGTACCCGGACTTCTCAGACAGTGTTCTTGTATTTCTTTTTGGGGACTGGCTTCTGCCAGCTGTTTGTATTATAGTTGTGAGCTGGGAGAGACATCTGTATTATATTTTACTGTTGTACCTTTTACTTCCAGCATCTGTCTGAGATACAGTAGTTTTAGTTAGCTCTGACTTTTATTATGCTCTTTTATCTTTATTTCTTATCTGAGCAGGTTACCGACGCTTCGTGTATGTGGGAAATACCGCATGCACGGCGGATCTGTAGACGGGCCCGGGTTCTGGTTTACACCCGGGGCGTGACACCCCTCCACTAAAAGAAACTGATCCCCAATCTGATGCACAAATGAACATCCGGTCAATCGCCCAAAATCCGCGATCGCTGCAATACCTCACAATCCACAACCAGGTCTCACAACCGACCGTCGGTCAACCGCCCAATATCCGCGGTCGCCGGAATAACCCACAATCACAATCATGTCCCACATCCGACATCCGGTCAACCGCCTACTATCCGCGGTAGCCGCTATAATCCCCAATCCAAAGTCGGATAAAATAATATGTATTCGGTTAACCGCCTACTATCCGCGGTAGCCGTAACTCTACCGACTACATCAAGTCCAACTGCTGACCTCTGGTCAACCGCCCAAAATCCGCGGTTGCCACAAAGCCCTCTAGTCCATAATCATGCCCTATCACCGATGTCCTATAATCGACATCGGTCAAACCGCCCAAATCCGCGGTCGCCGCCAAAACCCATAATCCACAATCCAGGCTACACTATCCCAAACCCCTGCTCAAACCGAGCAACAAGAACCCCTGACTAACAAAAGGAGAAGAAGCAAACATGGTTTCTCCTAAGTCAATCCAACATGATAGTGTAGCGATAAGAAATGGCCTATCTAGATGTCCATACAGCATGCATATGTCCTCAAGGAAGATAAAAGAAAAGGTGACCAATAGTGGTTCCACATGTGCACAATTAATAGCTCCGCATAGATATACCATCATGCTAAAATATTATCAACCACACATGTCTATAATCATATTCCATAATAAAGCATTACTATCCACTATGCATGTCATAAAATCCTCAAATAGTGCCAACCATCAAGGTAATTAATTATCCCAATTTAAGATTCAATTCCACATGCAAAGTTAACCGCTAACATAGCCAACCATATGTCCAAACAAGCATGCATATGTTCCAATTACAATTATCGATCATAGATGTCCAAGAAGGATCTCTCTAATACTCCTAGTGGGTAAGTCAGAAAAGAGGGATATAGCAACCACCCACCTCGATCGCTAATTCCAAGTCCAAAAGTGAAGTCCTCGCCCAAATTAGTCGACCGTCACAAACACTGTACAACATGCCCCAAAACATACACAATTAAACATACAATGCTCCAATAAAATCTATCCAAATACAATGGTCCAGTGTTTTCCTGTTTTCACCTGCAAAAAATGCTCAGAAAATTCCAGGAAAAATACTGTCACGATCCTCGCGACGAACCGGTCGAAACAAGTACCTGCACATTCAAATCCGAGTTTCGGGCATCAAGATAAAAATTCGACAAGGTGACCCTCTCAAAAATAATCCTGTACAAAATCTGTAGCACTTATCTCTGGAAAAAGGGATTTTTCACCTTCGAAAAATATTCAGAAAATTCCCAGAAAATTTGAGGGTGTTCCTTGCGCTGTGTAGATGAAAAACGCCTCCTGGCATGGCTCGATCCGACTCCTGTGCGCGAAGTTATCGCAGAAACACTGTGGCGCTGTCCAAAACTCCGCCCAAGAAAATGGGTCAAAAGAAAGCTCGAGAAACTCCAAGAAAAACTCGAAATGAGGGAAAACTCAAATCACGAAGATCGTAGCCCTACCTGTCGTGAAACCAACGGCGCAAAAATCGGCAAAAACGGTGGTCGGAGTAAGCCGGGGGAGTCCTCGCACCCAAACCGTGACGAAGGAGACCACAAATGAACGAGCGTCGCGCCGCGCCGTAAAAATGGAAACCTCGGGATGCATGCCGCCGAAAAATTTGGAAATCTGCAGATGGAACCAGCTCTGGGAGAGGAGGAAATCTCGTAGGTTGCACTGAGAGAAGAAGAGCAGGAAAAGAGTTCTCTGCTGAAGAACTCGGCCTATATATAGGCTGGGAAAAACAAATCCCAAAATGACCTATGAGTACTTGCTTTCGGGCGCCCGAAATTTTCGGGCGCCGCAAAACAGGTCGCACCGGCCCGTCCGACCACAGCCCGAAACCAGCTGGTGCCGCCACGTCATCACAAAACAGGAAACAACCTAGTCCGCCACTATCCCCGCGCCGCGTGGCCCGCTGCGGAGGTCGACACGTGGCGGCCCACGCGCGGGAACCGCGCGTCAACGCGCCAGCTGCGCACCCACGTGCGCGCCTGGCGCGCCTCCTGGCGCCCTGACGCGCACGCGCCCCGAGTCGCCCCGGTGCGCCTCCGTGGACCCCGCCTTCGTGAGCCCACCAACCGCAAGACGCCACGTGTCCAGCCCTGTCCATGCACCACTCCGCGTTGCTCCGTGGTCCCAGTCCACTGCACCGACCCTACCGGACGCCGCCACGTGTCCAACGCGCTCCGTGCACCGCGCGTCTGCCCGCGTGCCTGCCCGCGCGCTGCCCGCGACCGCTCCGCCGCCTGCCCGAGCCCGTCCGCCGCGCTCCGCCGCTGCCCGCCGCCCGCCGGTTGCCGGAGTTACTGTTCCGGCGTGAACAGTAACGAGTGGCGCAAAAATCAAGTAGGTAGTCCATTTTGACCGTTTTCGCGCACTGAATCCGAATTTGATGTCCGTTTTGCCAAATTCCAACTCTAAAAATTGCCGAAGGCACCCGGAAAGATGTTCTTAGCCCAAATTTCGCGCTGAGCCCAATTTTAGTATCCGTTTCGCGCAAAACCACTTCCAAGGATCCGACGGAGTCAACCGATCACCCACGTGATCCATTTAAGTTCGAGGTCCAACACTTGTGTCCAATTATGCACAAACACTTCCAATACACAGTACATGCTCCCTAGAATGTTACGGAATTTGAGTTGGCGTATTTCGTGAAAGTGTTAAGTCTTGAAGATTGAAGATGAAAGAAGTTTGGATCTGTCACGCCCCGGGTGTAAACCAGAACCCGGGCCCGTCTACAGATCCGCCGTGCATACGGTATTTCCCGCGTACACGAAGCGCCAAACCTGCTCAGATATATAAGAGATATAATAAAAGAGCAATAAAAACAGAGCTGAACTAAAACTAATACATCTCAGACTGAAGCTGGAAATAAAATACAATACATCTGTATAAATGATACATCTGTCTCTCCCAGCTCACCAAAATAAATACAACCTGCTGGCAAAAGCCAGTCCCAAAGAAAAGTACAACCGTCTGAGGAAACATGGGTACACCAACAGTCCAGCTAACACGCTCAACCTGCCTCGAAGTCTATCTACTCAGCCGTCCTCTCTCCTCGACCCGTCGCTGAAAACTCAGCAGCACCCGCAGAAGACACTGCAAAAGAAACAAAGGGGAAGAGAAAAGAGAAAGCAGTGGGGGTGAGAACTACTGTAAACAGCAGCCTCCCCCTAGTGGGTAGACCTCAACTCAAATGTGCCCACTAGGACTACAAGAGGCGAAAAAGATGAACAAAGGTGGTAAGCTGTAAATATGCCAACTGATGATGTAGGAAGCTACCACTAAATGCCTCTAAAATGCCAGCTAGGAATATAGCTAAATATATGCATCAGAAAGTAAATGCCTGCCTGCCTAGACCCAATCGATACACCAGTAAACACTGGTACTGCCTGCTGTGCCTGCCTGTCAAATCGGGTATGCTGGCCAACGCATAACACCGATAGGGAAAGAGAGTCCCGAGGACTCGAAGCCTGTAAAACGCACACTCCGGAGTGGCACTCGAGGGGAGCGACCCACACGAGTATAATGCCTGGGTAACAAGTACCAAAATAATGCCTGGGTAACAAGTACCAAATCAGCAGGACTGGATCATGACTCTGATCAAAGTGGGAAAACCCATCCACTAAAAGGAGACCCGATCTCAACCCGATGCAAGGTAGACAAATAGTGGGAAACCCCATCCACTAAAAGGAGACCCGATACCCAATCTGATGCAATAACCACTGTCTGGTCAACCGCCCAAGGTCCGCGGTTGCCGCAATACCCTGCCACCAAGCCTGCCTGTCCCAAAATCCAAGATCCACAATCGGGTAGAATAATCGATATCCGGTCAACCGCCTACTGTCCGCGGTTGCCGCAATACCCTGCCCTCACAGCCTGCCTGTCCCAAAACCCACAACTGTCTGACTACACTATCCCAGCCCCTGCTCGAACCCGAGCGTACTATCCCCCAAATGTAGACAAAAGAAGAGAAAAGCATGGTTTCTCCTAAGTCAATGCCATCATGATAGTGTAGCAGAAAAAGGTGGCCTAACTAAATGTCCAATCAAGCATGCAAAGTCCATTATTTAAAACAGGGTTTAAATATTATGATCTTTCCCCCATAACAGGGATGCCACTAATTAAACTTCCATCTGCCAAGTAATCCCATGTCCATTTATCACTTAAACATAAGAGGTCCCAATGTGTACAAGCAATATAGTCCAATTCCCAATTACCCTGCCATTTTTACTTTTTACCGGTTCATTTAGCACTGTACTAAAAGCAACTCAAATAGGCCTAGTGGGGACATCACAAGTAGGAGGTTAAACAACGGTACCCACCTCGAGCGCTAAATCCAAGTCCTGACAGTGAAATCCGCGCCCGAACCTCAACCGTCCTCGCAAAGCTGTGCCAAAATCCCAAAGGATACACACACACAATTACTATCCAAGTTAATCCCAAAATCTGTCCCCAAAACCAGATTTACTGTTCAGCCGTTTTTACCTGCGAAATGTGCCCAATAAATTCCCAGAAAAATACCACTGCGATCTACGCGACGAACCGGTCGAAACGAGTACCTGCACGTTTTCCCACGATTTTTCTGTGCTGAGAACTAAAATCGACAAGAGGACCACCTCGAACAATATTTTTACCCAAAAACTGTGCTACAAGGTTCTGTAAAAAGGGGTTCTCACCTTCAAGGAAATTCCACGAAATTCCACAAAAATTCAGAGAGATTCCTTGTGAGGTGTAGATGCAAATCCTTTTTGAATCGCCTCAATCCGATGTCCGGTTGCGGAGATATTGCCGAAATACCGACCCGCTGTCCAAAACTCCATCACAGCAACAAGGGGTCACAAGATGATCCGAAAAACCCATGAAAACCTCGGAATGGGGAAAAACCAGTAGAAATAGGAAATGTAGCCCTACCTGTTACGAAGAAGATGGCGCAAGAATCGCTGAAAAATACTGCTTGGTTAGCTCGGGGGAGCTAAAACACTGTCGCTGCGCGAAGAACAATCCAGGAATGCATCGTCGCGCCGCGCCGGAAAATCCAAATCTCGGGATCCGTGCCTCAAAAACTCCTCAAACTTCACAGGAGTGTTCCTCACTTCCAGATGAAGATTTCATCTTCTCACCTCTAATGGAGATGGAGCCTCTAAGATGGAGAAATAAGCCCTTGAATGAGCCTCGGATGGGATTAAGAAGAAAACCCCAAAAATCTTTTCCAAAAATTCCCATCGTGTCCCATAGAACACGAAACACCAAAAATGGACCAATAGGACTGCGACACGTGGCCCTCCCAACAGTTCTGCCGCGCTCAGTCTGCCGCCCAGTGCACAGTTGACCGACCAATGAGGGCGTGCCACGTGTCCACTCCGAAAGTTCAGTGCACCCGGTGCACAAAATCCCGTGGACCGCACCAATGAAATGCTGCCACGTGTCCAAGCCGGTGCACCATACACCCTGAGCCAGCCTGAAATCCCCGTAGACCGAATGCTGTGAGCCGACCAATAGTATGATGCCACGTGTCCACCCTGTCGGTCCACCGTGCACCTAAATGGTTCCGTGGACCGCGCGCTGTGGACCATCCAATCTCCACATGCCACGTGGCACCGCCTGGTGCACGCCCGCGCGGTGGACCGGCCGCCTGCCCGCGCCCCCGCCGCTGCTGCCCGCGCCCTCAGCGCCTGCCCGCGGCCGCGCGCCGCCTGCCCGAGCGCCTCCGCCGCCTTCCGCCGCCGCCGCCGCCGCCGGCCGCCGCCGGCGATCGCCGGAAATACTGTTCCGGCGTGAACAGTAACCCGAAGCCCAAAAATGCCGCAAATACACCGTCTGAAGCGTTTTCGCGCGCTGAATCCGATTTTGACGTCCGTTTCGCCAAATTCTCACTCTAAAATTTGCCGAAAGCCCCCGGAAAGTATTCTTGGTCCAAATCTCGCGCCGAGCCCAATCTCAATATCCGTTTTGCGCGCAAACACCTCCAAACGACCGATGGGGTCCCCCGATCACCCACGTGATCCATTTGAAGCCCGGAGTCCAACACTTGTGTCCAAATCGGCGCCCGAACACCGCCGACATGCCCCGTAGGCCTCCAGAAGCTGTCGGTCACCCTGTAAAAGCCCCAAATACCTCCCGCACACTGCGTAGATCTCCAGTAGCCACCTCAAAGCACCGCAACAGCTCTGCGGAGATCCAGGTCATCACATCCTCCCCCACTAAAAGAAAGTTTCGTCCTCGAAACTGGAGTCATTCCTCAACACGGAATCTCAACCAACAGGGGGGTAAATATCCAGTCATCCACCACTCAAGCTCCCAAATCTACCAAATACCTCATCCAGAGACACGATGTAATCCTTGGGTCTCTAACCAGAACGAAACAAAGGAGAACACTCCCGAGGACCACGCCACCTCAACAAGGTACAGCTGGGCTAACTGCTCGGCCATCCAGTAGTCTGCACCGGTACAAGCATCTGCCCCTCCCAGGGCCTTAGATAATCCAACCACCAGTCCGCCGACACCAAAGCTCGATCCAAGTACCTCTGTACTCCCAAAGTATCCGATATAAGTCCCCCAACTGATCACGTAGACTCTGATCTCAACTCCAAAACCGTCGGGATGTAGAAGCAACTCCCTAACCTTCCGGCATCAACACTCAGCCATAAGCCGTCGAGAGAACCAGATTGCAAATCCAACTTCGCGGAGATCCAATACCCTTGAAGCTGGTAGAACAAATCCTGCTAGCTTGGCAGAAGGGTGCTAGCTCCCGATGATCACTTCGACAAATTCTTAAGGGTCCTCCCAAAGCCGAAGTGAACCAACCTTCCACAACTCGAATAGCACCGGCGCCCCCAAAGGTGCCACACTTGGCCTGACACAAATCCAACACATCAAATCCTGGAGTTGGGTCCTCAACCCCCAAACTGGTGTCATGCCAAACAACTCCGATAGGAGAACAGCTAGGAACTCACAACCAAAAAGAAAAGGAATATCACCAAGTCCCGATGCCGCCGCAGATCCCTCAAACACACCAGCAAACAAGCTACTCACCCACTACGAGACATCTGCCTCGCTTACAAGGTCAAAACCAAACAGGCGAAGATACACTCAAACAACCCAGGTACACCAACACCTCCAAGCCTGGCTCCCACGAAAACCGTCCTCGCAGTATAATCAGCTGCCGCAAAAGAAAAGAAAACCGGGCCAGCCTAACCGTCCAAAGTACCAAACCGAGCCCCACCACTAGGTCAAGACCATCAGGCCTACAGGTACAACCAAGGACTCAACCGCACCGGGCAGGACCCACGACACTCCCCCCAGGTGCAAAAGATAGGGAATACGACCTCCCGAACACCGGGTAACCGTCCTATCCCTAACCCAAACAATGAAGCCAAACACTACCCACCAAGAAGGGGAAAACCTCTCGTATCTAAAGATACGAACCCAAGAGCCTGGAACAATTCAAACCTACCGCCACACTGGCCGCTGAAATCCATGTGCTCTGACGGTCTCAAACAAAAATCCACTATCCAGAAGAAGAAATCAGGAGTGCCTCATCCGACTGACCTGTCCTCCATCACCCGGCGCCGAGTGCCTCAATCAGAACTCGCCTCAGGCAGCAGATCCCAATACAACGGAACTGTAATGCCACGCTCCATACCCGGCGCCTACTCCAAAAGGCGTCCCAAGGACTCTCAATCCCCCACCGAACAAGACCCTGCCACCAAAGGCTCCATACACAATCCCACAAATCGGGGCAACTCATCCGCCAAAACTGGCTCACTCCTTCAATGCAATCCCACAGTTTTCCCTGCAGTCAACTGTCCACCCTTCTTCGGTGCCCCAGCACTAAACGTCGGCACGGAGGGGCTACTCGCTAGTCCGACAACTGTGCCACTGCACTGATCCGACAACTGCGCCACCGTGCTGATCCGACAACTGTGTCACGCGCTGCTCACAACTGCACTGTGCTGATCCGACAACTGTGTCACCGCGCTGCTCCGACAGCTGCACCACTGTGCTGATCCGACAACTGTGTCACCACCTGCTGACAGCTGCACCACTGTGCTGATCGACAACTGTGTCACCGCTGCTCCGACAGCTGCACACTGTGCTGATCCGACAACTGTGTCACCACCTGCTCCGACAGCTGCACACTGTGCTGATCCGACAACTGTGTCACTGCTCCGACAGCTGCACCACTGTGCTGATCCGACAACTGTGTCACCGCTGCTCCGACAGCTGCACCACTGTGCTGATCCGACAACTGTGTCACCGCGCTGCTCCGACAGCTGCACCACTGTGCTGATCCGACAACTGTGTCACCGCTGCTCCGACAGCTGCACCACTGTGCTGATCCGACAACTGTGTCACCGCGCTGCTCCGACAGCTGCACCACTGTGCTGATCCGACAACTGTGTCACCGCCTGCTCCGACAGCTGCACCACTGTGCTGATCCGACAACTGTGTCACCGCGCTGCTCCGACAGCTGCACCACTGTGCTGATCCGACAACTGTGTCACCGCTGCTCCGACAGCTGCACCACTGTGCTGATCCGACAACTGTGTCACCGCGCTGCTCCGACAGCTGCACCACTGTGCTGATCCGACAACTGTGTCACCGCTGCTCCGACAGCTGCACCACTGTGCTGATCCGACAACTGTGTCACTGCTCCGACAGCTGCACCACTGTGCTGATCCGACAACTGTGTCACCGCGCTGCTCCGCTGATCTGCCTCCAACACTCCTACCCTTCGGGTCCGGAGCCCCCCCCCAGACTCCAATCTGGGTATCCGGCCCGAAACAACCAGCTCAGGCCCAACTGCCGCACCAAGGTGCGCTCGGGTCAGAGCCCCAACGTCGGGGAGACACCGCTCACCACGACAAAACCGCAAATCAGCACACCCCAAACACTCGACCCAATCTAGCGAAAGTCAAAGGCATCCCCCTATTTTTGTAACGTTATGTTGTCTGCAGCCAACATAACTGTCCCACAAAAATAGGGTATGCCGATCCCTCTTCACCCACTGGAAGAGTCAAAACCAAATCACCGACTTTCGCTAAAAGTCACGTCTCTCACGCCCTAACATCCTAGGGTCCGCCCTAAAGCCTAGGGTTTCCTAAGTCCCAACTGACCTATCCCTAAGCTCTGATACCAACTTAATCTGTCACGCCCCGGGTGTAAACCAGAACCCGGGCCCGTCTACAGATCCGCCGTGCACACGGTATTTCCCGCGTACACGAAGCGCCAAACCTGCTCAGATATATAAGAGATATAATAAAAGAGCAATAAAAACAGAGCTGAACTAAAACTAATACATCTCAGACTGAAGCTGGAATAAAATACAATACATCTGTATAAATGATACATCTGTCTCTCCCAGCTCACCAAAAATAAAGTACAACCTGCTGGCAAAAGCCAGTCCCAAAGAAAAGTACAACCGTCTGAGGAAACATGGGTACACCAACAGTCCAGCTAACACGCTCAACCTGCCTCGAAGTCTATCTACTCAGCCGTCCTCTCTCCTCGACCCGTCGCTGAAAACTCAGCAGCACCCGCAGAAGACACTGCAAAAGAAACAAAGGGGAAGAGAAAAGAGAAAGCAGTGGGGGTGAGAACTACTGTAAACAGCAGCCTCCCCCTAGTGGGTAGACCTCAACTCAAATGTGCCCACTAGGACTACAAGAGGCGAAAAAGATGAACAAAGGTGGTAAGCTGTAAATATGCCAACTGATGATGTAGGAAGCTACCACTAAATGCCTCTAAAATGCCAGCTAGGAATATAGCTAAATATATGCATCAGAAAGTAAATGCCTGCCTGCCTAGACCCAATCGATACACCAGTAAACACTGGTACTGCCTGCTGTGCCTGCCTGTCAAATCGGGTATGCTGGCCAACGCATAACACCGATAGGGAAAGAGAGTCCCGAGGACTCGAAGCCTGTAAAACGCACACTCCGGAGTGGCACTCGAGGGGAGCGACCCACACGAGTATAATGCCTGGGTAACAAGTACCAAAATAATGCCTGGGTAACAAGTACCAAATCAGCAGGACTGGATCATGACTCTGATCAAAGTGGGAAAACCCATCCACTAAAAGGAGACCCGATCTCAACCCGATGCAAGGTAGACAAATAGTGGGAAACCCCATCCACTAAAAGGAGACCCGATACCCAATCTGATGCAATAACCACTGTCTGGTCAACCGCCCAAGGTCCGCGGTTGCCGCAATACCCTGCCACCAAGCCTGCCTGTCCCAAAATCCAAGATCCACAATCGGGTAGAATAATCGATATCCGGTCAACCGCCTACTGTCCGCGGTTGCCGCAATACCCTGCCCTCACAGCCTGCCTGTCCCAAAACCCACAACTGTCTGACTACACTATCCCAGCCCCTGCTCGAACCCGAGCGTACTATCCCCCAAATGTAGACAAAAGAAGAGAAAAGCATGGTTTCTCCTAAGTCAATGCCATCATGATAGTGTAGCAGAAAAAGGTGGCCTAACTAAATGTCCAATCAAGCATGCAAAGTCCATTATTTAAAACAGGGTTTAAATATTATGATCTTTCCCCATAACAGGGATGCCACTAATTAAACTTCCATCTGCCAAGTAATCCCATGTCCATTTATCACTTAAACATAAGAGGTCCCAAAGTGTACAAGCAATATAGTCCAATTCCCAATTACCCTGCCATTTTTACTTTTTACCGGTTCATTTAGCACTGTACTAAAAGCAACTCAAATAGGCCTAGTGGGGACATCACAAGTAGGAGGTTAAACAACGGTACCCACCTCGAGCGCTAAATCCAAGTCCTGACAGTGAAATCCGCGCCCGAACCTCAACCGTCCTCGCAAAGCTGTGCCAAAATCCCAAAGGATACACACACACAATTACTATCCAAGTTAATCCCAAAATCTGTCCCCAAAACCAGATTTACTGTTCAGCCGTTTTTACCTGCGAAATGTGCCCAATAAATTCCCAGAAAAATACCACTGCGATCTACGCGACGAACCGGTCGAAACGAGTACCTGCACGTTTTCCCACGATTTTTCTGTGCTGAGAACTAAAATCGACAAGAGGACCACCTCGAACAATATTTTTACCCAAAAACTGTGCTACAAGGTTCTGTAAAAAGGGGTTCTCACCTTCAAGGAAATTCCACGAAATTCCACAAAAATTCAGAGAGATTCCTTGTGAGGTGTAGATGCAAATCCTTTTTGAATCGCCTCAATCCGATGTCCGGTTGCGGAGATATTGCCGAAATACCGACCCGCTGTCCAAAACTCCATCACAGCAACAAGGGGTCACAAGATGATCCGAAAAACCCATGAAAACCTCGGAATGGGGAAAAACCAGTAGAAATAGGAAATGTAGCCCTACCTGTTACGAAGAAGATGGCGCAAGAATCGCTGAAAAATACTGCTTGGTTAGCTCGGGGGAGCTAAAACACTGTCGCTGCGCCGAAGAACAATCCAGGAATGCATCGTCGCGCCGCGCCGGAAAATCCAAATCTCGAAATCCGTGCCTCAAAAACTCCTCAAACTTCACAGGAGTGTTCCTCACTTCCAGATGAAGATTTCATCTTCTCACCTCTAATGGAGATGGAGCCTCTAAGATGGAGAAATAAGCCCTTGAATGAGCCTCGGATGGGATTAAGAAGAAAACCCCAAAAATCTTTTCCAAAAATTCCCATCGTGTCCCATAGAACACGAAACACCAAAAATGGACCAATAGGACTGCGACACGTGGCCCTCCCAACAGTTCTGCCGCGCTCAGTCTGCCGCCCAGTGCACAGTTGACCGACCAATGAGGGCGTGCCACGTGTCCACTCCGAAAGTTCAGTGCACCCGGTGCACAAAATCCCGTGGACCGCACCAATGAAATGCTGCCACGTGTCCAAGCCGGTGCACCATACACCCTGAGCCAGCCTGAAATCCCCGTAGACCGAATGCTGTGAGCCGACCAATAGTATGATGCCACGTGTCCACCCTGTCGGTCCACCGTGCACCTAAATGGTTCCGTGGACCGCGCGCTGTGGACCATCCAATCTCCACATGCCACGTGGCACCGCCCTGGTGCACGCCCGCGCGGTGGACCGGCCGCCTGCCCGCGCCCCCGCCGCTGCTGCCCGCGCCCTCAGCGCCTGCCCGCGGCCGCGCGCCGCCTGCCCGAGCGCCTCCGCCGCCTTCCGCCGCCGCCCGCCGCCGCCGGCCGCCGCCGCCGATCGCCGGAAATACTGTTCCGGCGTGAACAGTAACCCGAAGCCCAAAAATGCCGCAAATACACCGTCTGAAGCGTTTTCGCGCGCTGAATCCGATTTTGACGTCCGTTTCGCCAAATTCTCACTCTAAAATTTGCCGAAAGCCCCCGGAAAGTATTCTTGGTCCAAATCTCGCGCCGAGCCCAATCTCAATATCCGTTTTGCGCGCAAACACCTCCAAACGACCGATGGGGTCCCCCGATCACCCACGTGATCCATTTGAAGCCCGGAGTCCAACACTTGTGTCCAAATCGGCGCCCGAACACCGCCGACATGCCCCGTAGGCCTCCAGAAGCTGTCGGTCACCCTGTAAAAGCCCCAAATACCTCCGGCACACTGCGTAGATTTCCAGTAGCCACCTCAAAGCACCGCAACAGCTCTTGAAGATTGAAGGAAATCACAGGATCATATACCTCAATCTCAAGAAAGAAGAATTCAAAAGGATCAGGTATGTTTAACTAAAGATTTTTGGTGATCCGAATACTTCTTGTAGTGTAGAAACACTTGGAAGAATTTTTAATTGCATAAAAATCAAAAACTGGACATGGGACATGTTCAGGATCCGGATCAGACTTTCCAATCCGGATCCCGAAGGGTGTTGTTCATTGGTTCAATCCGGATCGCAGCCTTCCTTGATCCGGATCCCGAACATGTTTTACCTTTGTTGAATCCGGATCAGGCTTTGCAATCCGGATCCCGAACGTGGTGTTTGGTGAAACTGTATGAACGATCCGGATCGGGACTTCGATCCGGATCCCGAACCCTGTTTTCTGGAATTGTCTATCTCGTTACGACGATCCGGATCGCAGTAAATCCGATCCGGATCGCCGTCCTGAAAATTTCCAGAAAAGGTTAGTTTTTGATCCTTATCTTCTTCCAATGGTTTCTAACCTATAAATAGACCCTATGATTCATTTTTAGGGTATCGAAAATAAAAGAAAAATGACCGAAAGAGAAAAATCCACATATAGAGAAGAAAGGAAATCAATAGATTTAATTCTATGTTTCTTCATCTATATTGATTGATTTGATTCTAGGTTTTCCAAACTCAGATTTTGAGTAGAATCAAATCAATGAATACTTAGATGGTATTTCCGATCTATTTCTAATCTAAGTATTCGGCGGATCATCACCACCCAAAAACAACGATTTACCCAAAATCGGCGCGTGGACTCGCGTGGCCTTGTGGATTCAAGGTGCAACCGCTCTCGTGGATTCGGAGCGAGGTACGTTCGTGGATTCGAAGCGTGCTACTGGGTGAAGACCGTGGATTCGGTCGGACGTCGTGGACTCGACGTTGGACGCTGTGGATTCAGCGTTGGGCGCAGATCGTGGATTCGAGAAGCGTCGTGGAGCGAGCGGAGAAGATCTACTAGGAGCGTATGGTAAAAGGTTGAGTCGTCTGTGAGTACGTTATATCACCTTGTATGTGTGTTAATTCTAGTGGATTTCGCCGTGTTATCGGTCCCGTGGTTTTTTACTCCGGTTTGGAGTTTTTCCACGTAAAAATCTTGCGTGTTATTTATTTTTCCGCATTGGGTTTTATTGCGCAATGATTTTTGAGTGTTTATTGTTTACACCTATTCACCCCCCTCTAGGTGTTTTTTCCCCTATTTAGATCCATTACATATAACCCAACAAGTGGTATCAGAGCGGGAATAGGGTTGTAAACAATGGTTGAAGGTGGAAACATCAATCGACCCCCTTTCTTCGATGGAACAAATTATGCGTACTGGAAAGTACGGATGAAAGCCTTTTTAATTTCCATCGACGAAAGGGTGTGGCAATCAATTGAATTAGGATGGTCTAATCCAACTGAAATTATTGCTGATGTTCGCACCTTCAAACCTAGGTCGAAATGGACCAAGGAAGAGATTGATTCATCTTCTTACAATGGCAAAGGAATTAATGCTCTATTTAATGCTTTGTCACAAACTGAGTTCTCTCGCGTCTCGGCATGTGAGACTGCGAAAGAAATCTGGGATGTTCTTCAAGTTACGCATGAGGGAACTAACCTTGTGAAGATTCAGAAACTGCAAATGCTTACGAGCAAGTTTGACTCTATTTCTATGGCAGAAAATGAATCTTTCACAGACTATTACACACGATTGCAAGACATCGTGAACTCATGTGCTAACTTGGGAGAGAAGATTCCAGAATTTAAAGTTGTAAGAAAGATTTTAAGAACTCTTCCTGAACGATTTCGCCCGAAGGTCGCAGCCATTGAAACAATTAAACACCCGGACGAAATGCGTGTAGAAGAATTAGTTGGTGCATTACAAACTTATGAAATGACATTTCCTACTAACTATTCTTCTGGAAAAGCATCCTCTTCTAAGTCTTCAGGTTATGCATTGAAATCAACTAAAGAAGAAGACGCGGATTCATCCTCCTCGGACGATGACGAGAACCTATCTATGGAGGACTTTGAGAAGCAGCTCGCTCTCTTGACAAGGAAGTTTCGCCGCAACTTTCGAAGGGGTAATTCAAGCAAAACTCCATCCTTCGGAAAGTCGAAGAAAGGCAAGGGTTCTTCAAGCTACAAGTCAAGAAAGCAAGAGAACTTCTCAAAGGATAAGAAAAGTTCAGAGGGACAAGTACAATGCTTCAAATGTCGAGGCTACGGCCACATTGCAACGGAGTGTCCCAACAAGAATCCGGCAAAGAAGAAGGCGATGCAAGTCGTCACTTGGGATGACAACTCAACGTCAAATGAGTCATCCTCAAGTGATGAAGAAGACAACGCAACGGCATTCCACGCGTCCACATCTTCACCCTTCATGTGCTTAATGGCAAGTACATCCGATTCTTGTCCAACTCCTCCCATGTTGAAAAGAATGCAACGGACGACGAATCGAGCAATTCTGAAGGTGAAGATTTTGCTCTTGCCTACCATAAGCTTTTGAGGGATTCAAAGAAACTGGCAAAGCAAAACCGGAGTTTGAGAGGGAGATTGCAGGATCTCGAAGAAGAAGCAAAAAGGGCATCTTCTCTCTCAAACGCTCTTGAAGTGGAAAGGGATAATCTGATCAAAGCAAATGTTTCCCTTCAAGAGAAAAATGAGCTTTTCGAGAAAGAACATGTAAAATTGGTGGATAAAGCGAATTATTTCTCGAAGCTCTACAACGAGGCTCGACAGGAAAAATGGAAATGACAAAGACCATCTCCAACTCAAGGATGACTTAAAGCGATTTTCTTCTGGAAGGAGTAAGTTGGATAAGCTTCTTGGTCTTGGTCAAACAAACCGTTTCGGCCTCGGATACACTCAAACTGGAGACAGTCCAAGTTCGAGTGGGACAGTTTTTGTGCCTCAGTCGGTATCTCCTCCTCCGACACCGGAATTCACGACAAACAACGACAACAAGCCTACTTCATCCTCTTCGGGATCGTCAAGACTAAGGTATGTTTTCGTTGTGGTTTTTCAGGGCACATAAGGAGAAATTGCAAGATGGGAGCCAAACGCTCAACTCAAGCACCTCTTGCAACGACTACCAAAAAGGTGATTCCTCAGAAATCAAATGCAAATCATTCAAAGGAAAAGAGCCTTGGTAGTTCACCGCGCAAGACGACATCATCAAGGAGCAGCAATCAATCTAACAAGACGCTTTCACCTAGGAGAATAACTTCACGACCATTACCGACGCATTCCAAAAAGGTTTGGGTGCGCAAAGGTGAAATTTTCCCTTGTCTTGTTACTAATATTTCCTTGCATGCATATGATAATTCGTCTTGGTATCTGGATAGCGGGTGTTCCCGTCACATGACCGGTGACAAAAACTGTTTTCAAAATTTTGAGAAAATCTCCGGAGGACTTGTTGTTTTCGGAGACGGTCGGTCTTCCAAAATTGTTGGAAAAGGAACAGTAGCTATTCCAGATGGCCCGGTTCTGAATAATGTGTTATTTGTTGATGGCCTTAAGACTAACCTCATAAGCATAAGTCAACTTTGTGACAATGGTTTTCAGTTAATTTTTCATCTGATGAATGTGTTGTAACTGATAAGGACCATGTTTTCTTTTTAAAGGGGTTAGATCAGAAAACAATTGTTATGTAGTTCCTAATAAAATTTCTGAAAATTGTAACCTAGCCTCTTTGAATAATGAAACACTTTGGCATGAAAGGCTAGGTCACATAAATTTTAAGGAACTTGCTAGAATTTCAAACAAAGATGTGGTCAAGGGGGTTCCAAAACTTTCACTTGAACAAAACATTGTGTGTGGCGGTTGCCAAAAGGGAAAACAGTCTAGGACTGCACACAAGAACTTGAACCACATTGGTACAAAACGGCCTTTGGAACTTTTGCACATGGATTTAATGGGGCCAACTCGTCAACCATCTTTGGGAGGTAAATGGTATATTTTCTTATTGGTTGATGATTTCTCTAGATATTCTTGGGTAGCATTTTTAAAAGAGAAAGCTGATACTTTTGATTCTTTTCACGAGATTTGCCATCGTATTATGATTGAAAAGAATGAAAAGATTACTCGTGTTAGAAGTGATAGAGGTGGAGAATTCATAAATTCTAAATTCATTGATTTTTGCACTTCCAACGGCATTAAACATGAATTCTCAGCACCCTATACACCTCAACAGAATGGTGTAGTCGAGCGCAAAAACAGGGTTGTACAGGAGATGGCACGTGTTATGCTTCATAGCCGGAATTTACCGTTATATTTTTGGGCTGAAGCTGTGAACACTGCTGTCTATGTTATTAATCGAGTGTATTTGCGCCCGGGAACTTTAAATACACCATATGAACTATGGTTTTGTAGAAAACCGAACATCAAATATTTTCGTATCTTTGGGAGTCGGTGTTACATTTTACGTGACCGCGAAAATCTTGGAAAATTTGACTCTCGAAGTGACGAAGGGATTTTCTTGGGTTATTCTACAAACAGTAGAGCATATCGAGTATTTAACTTGGAATCTAAGACGATCGTAGAATCGATAAATGTTAAAGTAGATGAAGCTTTTCACTTTGCATCTGAAAAATCTACCCTCGATATCTCTCTTGATGATGATACACCTGCTAATACATCTTCTAATAACAATTCTTCCGATAATAATGATGCATCTAACGGTTCTTCAAGTTTATCTGATGTGCAGGAATCATCTCATGTACCTCCGACTACTCCGTTACCTCAAACGTTACGCATCTCCAAGGATCATCCTGAATCGAATATTATTGGGGACCCACAAGAAGGAGTTAGAACTCGGAGACAATTGGTTTGCGGATTCGCTTGCTACGTATCCATGATCGAACCAAAGAATGTCGATGAAGCTCTTCAGGATGACTACTGGATTGAAGCAATGCAGGAAGAGCTCCATCAATTTGAGCGAAACAAAGTCTGGGAATTAACGAAGCCTCCGAAGCAACACAATGTGATAGGTACCAAATGGATTTTCAAGAACAAGAAAAATGAGGATGGTACTATCATCAGGAACAAAGCAAGGTTAGTTGCTCAAGGCTACTCTCAAGTAGAAGGTATAGACTTTGATGAAACTTTCGCCCCTGTAGCTAGACTCGAGTCCATTCGTATCTATTTGCGATTGCTTGTCATTTTAAAATCAAATTATTTCAAATGGACGTTAAGAGCGCCTTTTTAAATGGGTTTTTAAATGAGGAAGTTTATGTGGCTCAACCGAAAGGTTTTGTAGACCATAAACTACCTAACCATGTTTTTCGTTTGAAAAAGGCTCTTTACGGTCTGAAACAAGCACCGCGAGCATGGTACGAAAGGTTGACAAAGCACCTTTTGGAGAAGGGCTATACTCGAGGGGGAGCTGACAGGACTCTCTTTGTGAAGCATTATCAAAACAATTTCATTGTAGCACAAATCTATGTCGATGACATTGTATTTGGTGCAACAAGAGATAATGATGCTTCTAAATTCGCTGAAACCATGGAAAGCGAATTTGAGATGTCCATGATGGGCGAATTGACATATTTTCTTGGATTACAAGTTAAACAAAGTGATGAAGGAATTCACTTGTGTCAATCCAAGTATGCAATGGAGTTGGTCAAAAAGTTTGATTTAGAAAATTCTAAAGATTTTCCGACTCCAATGGGAACTAGCCATAAGGGACTTGGAAGTGAATCACTTAGTGAGAATGTAGACGAGAAACTTTATCGCAGTATGATTGGAAGTCTACTTTACCTCACGGCTAGTCGCCCGGATATATCCTTTAGTGTTGGGATTTGCGCGAGATATCAATCAGCACCAAAGGAGGTTCACCTGAAAGCGGTGAAACGGATCATCCGGTACATCAAAGGTACAATAAATTTCGGAATTTGGTATCCTATGGGAACAAGTTTGGATATTGTTGGATACTCAGATGCCGATTGGGCAGGATCTGTGGATGATCGGAAAAGTACGAGTGGTGCATGCTTTTATCTTGGCCATTGCCTTGTTGCATGGCACAGTAAAAAGCAAAATTGCATAGCACTCTCGACTGCCGAAGCGGAATATATTTCAGCGGGTAGTTGTTCAACCCAACTCATTTGGATGAAAAGTGTGTTGAGCGACTTCCGAATTTCAGCAACTTCGGTAACCATTCTTTGTGACAACACTAGTGCTATAAACATTTCAAAAACCCTGTGTTGCACTCAAGAACAAAACACATTGAACTTAGATATCATTTTCTTAGAGAGCTAGTTGAATCAAATATTCTTCAACTTTCATATATTTCAACTGAGGATCAATTAGCTGACATTTTAACAAAACCTTTGGATCAAAAACGATTTATTCACTTGCGTAAAGGCAATTGGAATGCTTTCCTTGAAATAATCTCTTTTTGAAACCTTTGCTTAGGTTAGGTTTTGTTTTTTTGTGTTTTTGTTCTTTATCTATGTTTGTACATAGACATTAATTGAGCATTAGTCATATTGACTTTAACTGCATCCTTTCACGCATTTAGAAATTTATTATGCTTTTGATATCATAATATTTCAATGATGCAATGATCATTTATGTTAATTAAGTCATCTTTTAAGTGATCAAAGTCAATTTCTCTCTCAATGATCTCTTGGTATAGTCATTATCTTATTTGACTGCTTAGTCGAGTATGAATGCGAGATCAATTTTGGTTGAATACCTTATATATTAAATAATTGATAGCCAATTGAGGGGGAGTCAAAGAAAAGTAATATGCTCAAAAGATGTGGAAAGAGTTACATCCCAATGAGGAGTGTGAAAACTACCACCACATGGAGGAAAGAGCTACCACCTCGGTCGTCCGAGTACTGTGTGCAGCTACCACATGTATACCAAGCATGGTTTTTCAAATTTGATTAAATAAAATGCATGTTGAAATACTTGACTCTGTCAAATTTCAAGGTTGGTATAAGGTGGGAATTTTAATGAAAGATGCTCAAAGAGCCACTCTCTTCAACAGATTGTCTAGATATATTATCTAACTTATTTGGGATTTCAAACATCTATTGATCTTGGTATTTCATTTTCTTTACCAAATTGATGATTTGATAAAGGCATTACGCATAAGATCAAGTTAGATGTAATTGAAGTTGTTCAACTTTAAGGGTTTTAATTTTTATAAATTTTCGTTTCATTTTTGGATATTTTGATAGATTTTGCATAATCTATTTCTTGTTGTATGAACACGATGATTTTTTTAAAGTTGATACACAAAAGTGCTTACAATACTTTTTCTGGATTTTATGGAATTTTTCTGAATTTTTCTGAAGAAAAAGTTTGGAGCCGATCCGGATGGGCAAGCTGATCCGGATCCCGAACGCAGGAAAATCCTGCGGGTAGCCGATCCGGACTGGATTCTTCGGGCCGATCCGGATCGCGGCTAGGGTTTATATGAAACAAAGAGGTTTTTGATTTTCTTTTACCCAATCTTTTGTTCTAAGCCTCCTAGAGTTTCTCTCTCTAGAAATCAAAGATCTTGGAGCCTTCCAAACTCAAGTTCTTCGAATCAAAGTAAGTTTTTTGATCAAAATCTCGGTTTTTCACAGGTTTTCATGTTTTTGCTCAAAACGTGGATGAAAACTTGAATCTTTTTCGTTTGTGGATGGTTTTTGATCAAATTTCTTTTGAAATAAGAACTCTGGGAAGATTAGTTTTGATTATATGCTAGGTTTTCTCATGATAAACGAATTTTTGAGGCTTCGATTTCTAAAAATTCGGTTTTAGGGCATATTTTGAGAATTTTTGAAAATCATGGAATTGATCTATTTTTAAAATTCTTTTTGCAAAACTAATTTGATTCCTAGTTCTCTACATGATTATGATTGTTTGGGTACAATTTTTCAAATTTTTGAAAATTAAAAATTTTTCATGTTCTTGAGTTGTGCTCACAGGACTCTTCTCTCTTAAGCACTGCAGCAATGGAGTTCTCATGGATAATCTTCCTACTGGTTGCAATGGTGCACACACGTGCTTCTGTGAAGAGAGAGCAAGGTGATTCATTTCAAGAAGAAACAAGAAATGCTGATCAAGACAGCTCTGGATCAGACGAAGAAGACTGGGAAGAATTCCTGAGACAAGTTCAACAAAAAGTTGATGAGGAAGACAGACTATATTTACAAAACAAAAAGCTGATGAGATCTACTACAACAACCAAGCAGTACTCTAGGCGAAAGAGTTCGAGGGGTAGTGGAATTCAAATAAATGAACCCCTCAGGTCTCACTCTCTGCCCAGAGAATCTCCATGGATTGAAAGCCAACATGCACCATCTGCATCTACACTAAATCCATCAACCTCCAGAAGAGATACTGCAGAAGCAAACGTATTGTCCTCCATTCATCAAGAAGACAGGAGAATGTTAGAAGAACAGAAGAAAATGTCTGAAGAACAAGAAAGAATGTCAACTGACATTCACAAGATGAAAAGAAAATGTTCAGAAATATCTGAAATGCTGAAAGCAATCTTGCACAAATTAAACTGCGGAAGTTCAGATAATTCTGATTGTCTTGATCTTGTCTAAATCTTTTTGTGCAGGTTTTTAGTCTTTTGCAGGTGTTTAGTTTTTGGTTTCTTTTAGTTTTAGTTCTCAGGTTTTTCTCGTTATTGAACTTTTTTAACTCTCCTTACATTTGTAATTTTGGCTGAGTTTTGTGACAAAAGGGGGAGAGTGTAGAAAGAGAACTTTGAACATGAACAATGCTTGGAACTTTGAACATGAACAATGCTTGTGTGAGAACAATGCTTGTGAGAATGAGAACTTGAACTAAGGTAATATAACTTCAACTTTGGTTTTATATGTGATTTGATGCATGCCTCAGCTAACTATTTGACTAACTATTTGGGCATGTAATATAACTAACAAGTTGATGTTGACTAACAATTTGTGACATTTGAATTTTTATTGCTTGAAGATATGTCGATATCTTGTTGTGATTTTCATACATATCTGAATTTGCAAATGTCATGATGAAATAAACTCTATCTCTGTATTTGGTTTTGTATGTTAAAATTCTTGAGGTATCTAACGATTTGTTTGTCAAGAATGCTTCTTTTGTGCAGAGAGTACAGATGTCTAAGTCTAGAGTCTGTTTTAGGAGTTTAACTCATGTATTTATCTTTATTTGGATCACCATTGTAAATTTTTGTTGTATGGTGATATCAACAAAAATATCTTTTTGAATTTTCTTGAGTGGATTTTTGTTTTGTCACGAAACCGCCAAAGGGGGAGATTGTTATGGAATTTGAGTTGGCGTATTTCGTGAAATTAGTTTAAGTCTTGAAGATTGAAGATTAGAAGCTTGGATCATATACCTCAATCTCAAGAAAGAAGAATTCAAAAGGATCAGGTACGTTTAACTAAAGATTTTTGGTGATCCGAATACTTCTTATAGTGTAGAAACACTTGGATGGATTTTTAATTGCATAAAAATAAAAAACTGGACATGGGACATGTTCAGGATCCGGACCGGGCATTACAGTCCGGACCCCGAACGTAGGTTTGTTCATGCGCTGTCTCAGTCCGGATCTTGGGAATTTAAGTCCGGACCCCGAACGTGGAAATTGTTGAAACTGCATGAACAGTCCGGACCGTGGATCTAAGTCCGGACCCCGAACGTGGAAATTGTTGAAACTGCATGAACAGTCCGGACCGTGGATCTCAGTCCGGACCCCGAATGTCCTCTTTTCTGGAAATTGTCTGTTTCACTGAAACAGTCCGGACCGCCAATTCCAGTCCGGACTGTCGTCCTGTAAAATTCCAGAAATGGTTAGTTTTTTATGCTTATCTTCTTCCAATGGTTTCTAACCTATATATAGACCCTATGATTCATTTTTAGGGTAAGCCGAAAAAGAGAAAAATCCACATATAGAGAAGAAAGGAAATCAATAGATTTTATTCTACGTTTCTTCATCTATATTGATTAATTTGATTCTAGGTTTTCCAAACTCAGATTTTGAGTAGAATCAAATTAATGAATACTTAGATGGTATTTCCGATCTATTTCTAATCTAAGTATTCGGCGGATCATCACCACCCAAAAAAACAACGATTTCCCAAAATCGGCGCGTGGACTCGCGTGGCCTTGTGGATTCAAGGTGCAACCGCTTTCGTGGATTCGGAGCGAGGTACGTTCGTGGATTCGAGACGTACTACTGGGTGAAGACCGTGGATTCGGTCGGACGTCGTGGACTCGACGTTGGACGCCGTGGATTCGGCGTTGGGCGCTGATCGTGGATTCGAGAAGCGTTGTGGAGCGAGCGGAGAAGATCTACTAGGAGCGTATGGTAAAAGGTTGAGTCGTCTGTGAGTACGGTATATCACCTTGTACGTGTTTTAATTCTAGTGGATTTCGCCGTGTTATCGGTCCCGTGGTTTTTTACTCCGGTTTGGAGTTTTTCCACGTAAAAATCTTGCGTGTTATTTTTTTTTCCGCATTGGGTTTTATTGCGCAATGATTTTTTGAGTGTTTACTGTTTACACCTATTCACCCCCCTCTAGGTGTTTTTTCCCTATTTAGATCCAATTATATTTAAACCCAACAGGATAGGTAGTCGGGACTTTGGAGTCTGGGACAGGTGGTACTTGATTATAGTTTTATAGGGGATTGCGGCAACCGCGGATATTAGGCGGTTGACCAGATATTGTCTATGTTATCAGATTGTGGACTTGTGGGGTATTGCGGTGTAATGACACGGTATTTTGTAATATTTAACCCTCCTTCTATTTTAGTGTCCTTTTAGTACTCCGGGAATATTACCTTTGGTTGTCGGTCAGTGTGTGTGGTGCTTGTATTTTTCTGCGAAAGAGCGCGGAAAATAATGACCGACGGTGCGATCGGATCGGAAATCCGATGTCGGGAACCCCCGGAACGAGATTTTTAGTGATGTGGCGATTAGTCGTGCATCGGAATCCGTGCAAAATATCTTGCACCCGTTTGTGGATAACGGGGGTTATCCCGTGTGGATAATTAATTAATTAAATTAACTATTTAATTACCCGGTGACGGAAAAGAGATTTTTCTCTACGCACGATTTGGGAAAATAACAGAAAATTGGGGAAAATAAATAATTAAGATAAATAGATAATATAAGTATTTTTTCTCCCCCTCGTTAAGAAAAGAAAAGAGAGAATACGAAACCCTAGCCGTAAGAGCGGAAAGAAAAGGAAAAATAAGGAACCCTAACCGGAAGAAAAGAAGAAGAAGCGGAGGAACCCGATCGCCCCGATTTACGTGCCGGAGATCGGAGAACGAGACGCCATCGTCTACGGGGAGCGGATCCGGATCTCCAACGCCGCGAGGACCAAGATCGGTTCTTTAGTTTCGACGAATTAAGGTTAGTGATCGTCGTTACGTTTGTCAAATTAATCGGGGTTTTCCGTGTTCTTGTAAGGTTGTTTTAATCGTACATCGACCACGGATTTTTGTCAGGGTTTTGATCAACACTTTATCCTCGTTCTTGATCGGGTGTGACCGATGATTTTTATCAGATTTAATTGGTGGTTTTTAATCGGTTTCTTTTTATCGGACCTCCGATCGACGTTTTGATTGTTCGTCGATCGTTGGTTTAGTCATTAGATTTACCGCGTTTTATTCGGAAATTTTTGGGGTGTTTCGTTGGAACATAGTGGGTTAACGGGAGGCCGCCGCCGCCGTTGTTAAACGGGAGGCCGCCGCCGTCGTTACCATGGTTGTGGGGTCTTCGTCGGAGTCGCACGGGAGCGAAAGCGGAGAAGAAATCGCGAAACGGGAGCGAAAACGGCGAAGAAAACCGAGGAAAAATAGGGTTTACTGTTCAAATCTCGGCCGGCGGTCCACGGGCCGGGGCGTGCACCCGGTGCACGCCCCGCGGCGCGGAAGCCGCAGACCCGGTGCACAGTCGACCTGTTGAAACCGCCGCAATTCCTCGAATTGCGCGATTGTCACCCGGATACCGAAAAACCGACGATTTTGCCGATTTTCGAACCGTTATCAGTTTTTCGCTCAACGGGAGCCGTTGGATTCCTAACGAAAAGCTTAGGAACCACTAAAACAGTTTACTAACCAATATATGAGGTGACTTTTGCATCTAGGCCCCTAGGGTTTTCAAATTCACTCTTTTAGTGCCAATTTGGGCACTGTTTTTGCCCGTTCTTTTTACTGGAGATTCATTTTAACATTCCGTCACTTCCAGCAGGTTACTTATGTCTTGCTGGACACCGTGCTCACCCATTTGTGGCAGCATGGGTCCCGAGGCAAATTTTGGTCCACAACATATGCACTAACATAGCCTAAAAGCCATTTTGTTTCTTCGGGACTTCAAACAGTGATTCCAACGCGAGCATCGCGTCCAGTGACCCCAAATTAGCCTAGGGCACAGTGTCGCGGCTTCGCAACCAGCCCAGAACAAGGTTTTGTTCAAACATTTCTGTTTTATGTTGATTGCACTATAACTTTTGTTCTAAACCTCTTTTAATAAAACTTTGTATAAGAAACTGTCTTTAAACAGTGCAAGGATACTGGGGCTCACCACCTTTGCAGCCCAGACCTGCTGGTTCAACCAGAACCAGATCCTTGCAAACATACAAGTTGTTATTGCTCCAAAATTCAATCCACACAGAACCATCTTGGTCTGAAGTGAGCATCAAGCTCAGGGGACATATTTGAGCAACTTTTATATTTACAGTTAGGTCTAACTCTCACTTTTTCTTCATTGAGGCAATTCATCATACACTTGGCATGCACCACACATACACATGCACACAAGCACAAATCCGAATTGGGTTCTCTCTGGTTTCTGCATTTGGGCCACTCTTTTCTGGATAAAAGTGATCCACAATGATTTTGGAGCAATCCCCATCTACCTAGGTGCAGGTTGCACCATGGTTTAGCCGAGCTCGAGGAGGAAGAAGATGTATTTGCATTGATTTTCGTGATCATTCTTCCAGAGCCTCTGGGATCAAATTTCTTGCACCAACAGGTGCCAAACACTTCGCTGAAACTTTCCATACATACGGCTGGCCCCGGGGTGCGGCGGCGGCGCGGCGGAGCAAGCTCCGGTTTGGAGCTCCTCCACCATTAATGGCGGATTTTTACAGAGCCACTTTGGATCCCTCCAACATGGATGGAAAGCTTCCATGAGGTCATGCGAAGCTTCCCATCCATCTCACCCCGGCCGAAGGTGGCCGGAGCGCCGGCGGCCGCGTTTTATCCATTCTCGGGTTCAACCATGGCACCATGGTTTTCATGATGCATGGGGTCCATTCAACAGCATGGATGGACTCCCCTGGGTCCCATCATCTCCTCTGGGCAGTTGGCCGGCGCCGGAGAAGCCCGACGGCGCCGGAGCTACATCCTCGGCCAACTTGCATTTTTCACAAAAATTAGGGTTCCAATTTCCTCCCTAAATACTTAGCCATATTAATTGAAACTTTGCAGGAATGACCAACAGGTCCGACAGTCCACACCCATCATTTTATATTCCATTTTTTATCCATTGGTTGTAAAGAATGGCCGCGGCGGAGCATGATTAGGTTTCCGGCGAGACCTTGTTCCCGCCGGCCAACCATCATGCATGGGGCCTCGAGCTTATGCCTGGAACATCCTAAGAGCCTAATTAGGCTACTGCTATGGGTCCAGGGTGCAACCAACCATTGGTTCAAAGCCCTTACCTTGGCCGAGCTCGGGGAAGAAGGAAGTAGCCGGAATCTTGGTCCCTCCTCCACGCGCGGCCACGGTTTGCTCCAGCAAGGTTCTCAGGCACCAGAGAACTCCTCAGGCACTCCCAAACCACTGTAGGTGAGGTTTTGGTCCAACCTTTTCTCCCTCTCTCACTCTCGGATTGGTTTCCAATGGTGGTTGCTCTTGGGTTCTCCAGGGCTTCGGGGCTGGGTCAGGAAATAGTAGGAGATCAAGGGTGATGCTTCAGATCACCATGACTCCTCGTACTCAACCCATAGGAGACCAAGGGGCAATTTGCACTTAATGCAATATTCCTTTGCAAAAACCCACTTGAACCCGGTTCACACCTAATTTCAACCTCCCTACACTTCGGGCTTCTTACTGGGAGTTGCAGAGGAGTGGTTGGATACTTTGCTTCCCAACATGACTCCTCGAATTTGAACCCAAAGGAGACCAAGAGTCCAAAACCCCATTAATGCAACATTCTTACAAAAATGTCTTCAAACCGGGTTTACACCTAACCCTTTTCATCCGAGCTCTCATCTGTAGGTCCAAAATGCATCTAAGTCCCTATAGTTTAAGCCCCATAAACATAGGTACATAAAATATTAAGTTTTTATTAAAATAACCCCTTTTTCAGTGGTTTTCACGCATTTTGAGACAAACCGTTCATCAATTTGCGAAACGGATTTCGCCACGACTTCGGCTCGTCGAGACCTGTCAAGTAGCGTGTTCGATGGTTCGTCGACGCTCAGATTAAAAGTCGTTCCATAAAGTTCGTTGAATTATCGCGCGTGGCACGCACTTCGATGCACCCGGGTCGCCAAACGCGGAATCCGTCAGTGCCATTGCGCTCAGAACGTCGAAAATAGCTAGAATCCATTACTCATACCCCTAGGTTAAAACTCTGAATAGTAGTTTGGCCGTTAGTGCTCTAAAGGGGTTTAAAATTGAGGGTTACTATTCACTTTAAGTCGCGGGGCCCGCTTTTTGATTTCTGATTTCTGGAAGATCCGACCGTCGGATCGAAAACATATGAATATGAAACTTCTATGTTTCGACGAGACGATCGTAATGGTGATCTCGGATTTTCCAGATCAGACCCCGATCAAAAGTCGACATTTCTGGGCCACTATTGACCCACTAATTGCCTATTTAAATAATTCTGGAAATTATTTTACTCCTAAATTTGGATTTTAAAATCATGGTTACTACATCACTCACAACTTCTAAGAAGTTTCGTCCCCGAAACTTAATCCAACTAAAACGCTGGTTAATCACTAATAGGTTCAATATAGTTATTCCTAATCACGAGGTTTCAACAACTCCAAGGCTACTATTTTAGACCCAATCTAATATACCCCATCACAGGGCAGAGTATTTCTCAATTCTTTCGAAAGTACGTTGTCGGCCGCCAACGTGCTTACCAAAAGAAAGGCGAAATACCATAGATCTGTCGCCAACAACTTGTTGGGGACACAACTCGCATCTGAAGGTACATCACATACCTCCCATTCCAGCCTCTATGCCGATGTCATGACCTCTACCAGATGTCACTACCATTTCGAGGTCATCAATGTCACCCTGACTATTCACAAGAAACTGGAATCATATTCCAATGTTCACTAGCATCTCATTAGAATTGACATATAGGCCACTGAATTACGACACGAGGATACTGAAAGGTCAATAACTTGTTCAACCTTTGACAAACGGTGGTCAATCCTTCAGCCACATACACTGTAACTGATCTGAGCCCTCAGGCTCCACTGAAACGTCAAGCCCCCGGTCAAAACCATGACCGCGACTACTCCTGCACTAATAACAATCCCGAAACGTGAACACGAAACACATCTAAGTTCCAAACCTTACTGTACCAAAACCCAGCGCTCTCACGTGACACGAGTCATCCTAGGGTTCGTTCCTAGCCAAAATCCAGTGTAAATTTTTTTTTTTTTTTTTTTTTTTTTTATCAGAGTTGCAAAAACAGCCAGGGCAATGACAGACCGCCACATATATAGAAGAGTCTCAATCTCCCTTTGGGATTGAGCCTTTCCTATATATGCACGGCTAGCTTGGCAATAACATCAGAGTACTAACTATGTACTAACAATAATACAAAATAACCTTACAATAACTTTACAAATTACAACTCTTTTTCCCAAATTACAAAATCTTTCAACTTTAAACTCTTTGACTAAGTACACGGCTGTCCAGGGTCGAACATCTATCTCGATACCTCGCCAATTTGTCCCGACATCTCAACACCCGCTCGACCTGAAAAACAGTCACCCGAGGGTGTGAGACACACCGGAGTGTATCCCAGTGGGCACGACGAGCCGAGAAATAGCAGATCGTACCTACTGGTATACAATACTAGAGGATAGTAATAATCAGGGTTAGAATAATCAGATAGGCAACATGGAAGTCAGCAAAGATATATAATCATGAAATCAATAGATATCAACTCATGGGGATAACATGAAGATCAGCAGATATATGATTAAGGTTAAAATAACAGATATGTAATCATGAGGATCAGCAAATATATGATCATAGAACTATCTTTAAGGATGGCAAAATCATGATCTAGGATATTCAGGTATATACTCAATGTAACCATAATTCTGTTATCACCTTGAGGATAGAATCAATCATGAGTTAGGTCAATCGGAAATATAACCAAGAAACTATAATCAGGCATCAAGGGGTTAGGACAATCAGCAATATAACAATGAAGCTATAATCAAAGGCATCACATAGAATCATATAAAGGTAGATAACTAGAAGTCAGATCAAAGAATCAAGGAAGTATGTTAAAGTAACTTAACAACACATGCATCAAATAAATGAAAACACAAAGACCCAATCACAAGCTACCATATTGGCCTTCACAAGACCTCAGGCTAATGCCACAGCTGGTCACATCGAACCTCAGGCTAATGCCACTATTGGTCTCATCGAACCGCACTATAACTGGCTGACATAACCTGCACGCGCAGAGGCTCTGCCTCCCGATGCAAAGGCTCACGGGTCCATCCTCTAGACCACTTTACCGGCAAAGAACAAGCTCCACGGGGAGCGACCCCGGCCATGTTCGTGAAGAACAGCAGTGCGTGGCAAATCATAATGCTATGCTCAAGCTCACGGTCCACTGACCGGGTAATCGGCTACAAGCCGGGAAATCCCCACTGAATCTCAACTCTCATGCAGGGATAATCAGCAACTAAACAATAAATCTCAACTCGTATGCAAATCAAGGCAAATCTCAGCTAATCATAAGCTCATAGATAAACTCAACTCACTCACACAAACCAACCAAATGATACAAAACTTAAACACATATTTTTAAGAAAACTGTTTTTTTTTTAAAGTCCAAACCCCGAAAAGCATTGCCCTCGTCCTATCAAACAAGAACAGACTCAGGCGACACTACGAAGCTTGGGTTTCCAAACCTCGTAGAGCAATTGCCTTTGTCCTATCAAACAAGAACAGACTCCGGCGACCCTACGAAGCTCGGTAAAAATCAGTTAAACAAATCTATGTGCTCAGCAGTGTATCATTTGATCGACAGGACAAGCAGGCTCACCAATCAAACATGGAAATGTTCCAAGATAAGATATAAATGCTAGAGGTGCTATGAACAATCATGTAAGGCAGAATAGAACAGATAACAGGCATAGATCAGGCAGATAGCAGATATAATGTAATCAAAGAAAAGCAGGCTCAAAAGATTAGGTCAGGCTACAAAAATAGGGGCCCAACCAGTATCGCACCCCAGAGGGCCGAACTGATAAAACCCGGACCGAAGATAACCCACCTGACAAAACGCAGGCGGCTAATCGAATCTGCAACTTACTTGAAGACCAGAGATAACTGGAACACCTGAATCAAATATGTTGTTCAGAAATTTTATTTAACTCTTAATCTAACATTTGCAAATTCCAATTTAAACCTGGTTATCTTTTAACCCTTTTTTTTAATTTCCTATTTTCCCAAATTTGACAATTTATTGGTCCACTTCAACTTATATTTATTATTTGGTGAAATTACCAAATTGCCCCTCCCGGGAATTCCCTTTTGGATTTTCGGGAGACTCGGGCTATTTAACAGGGTCGCTGGCTCAACCAGATTCTACTGGGACTCACAGTCGACCTGGTGAAACCGCCGTAATTCCTCGAATTGCGCGATTGTCACCCGGATACCGAAAAACCGACGATTTTGCCGATTTTCGAACCGTTATCAATTTTCCGCTCAACGGGAGCCGTTGGATTCCTAACGAAAAGCTTAGGAACCACTAAAATAGTTTACTAACCAATATATGAGGTGACTTTTGCATCTAGGCCCCTAGGGTTTTCAAATTCACTCTTTTAGTGCCAATTTGGGCACTGTTTTTGCCCGTTCTTTTTACTGGAGATTCATTTTAACATTCCGTCACTTCCAGCAGGTTACTTATGTCTTGCTGGACACCGTGCTCACCCATTTGTGGCAGCACGGGTCCCGAGGCAAATTTTGGTCCACAACATATGCACTAACATAGCCTAAAAGCCATTTTGTTTCTTCGGGACTTCAAACAGTGATTACAACGCGAGCATCGCGTCCAGTGACCCCAAATTAGCCTAGGGCACACTGTCGCGGCTTCGCAACCAGCCCAGAACAAGGTTTTGTTCAAACATTTCTGTTTTATGTTGATTGCACTATAACTTTTGTTCTAAACCTCTTTTAATAAAACTTTGTATAAGAAACTGTCTTTAAACAGTGCAAGGATACTGGGGCTCACCACCTTTGCAGCCCAGACCTGCTGGTTCAACCAGAACCAGATCCTTGCAAACATACAAGTTGTTATTGCTCCAAATTTCAATCCACACAGAACCATCTTGGTCTGAATTGAGCATCAAGCTCAGGGGACATATTTGAGCAACTTTTATATTTACAGTTAGGTCTAACTCCCACTTTTTCTTCATTGAGGCAATTCATCATACACTTGGCATGCACCACACATACACATGCACACAAGCACAAATCCGAATTGGGTTCTCTCTGGTTTCTGCACTTGGGCCACTCTTTTCTGGATAAAAGTGATCCACAATGATTTTGGAGCAATCCCCATCTACCTAGGTGCAGGTTTGCACCATGGTTTAGCCGAGCTCGAGGAGGAAGAAGATGTATTTGCATTGATTTCGTGATCATTCTTCCAGAGCCTCTGGGATCAAATTTCTTGCACCAACAGGTGCCAAACACTTCGCTGAAACTTTCCATACATACGGCTGGCCCCGGGGTGTGGCGGCGGCGCGGCGGAGCAAGCTCCGGTTTGGAGCTCCTCCACCATTAATGGCGGATTTTTACAGAGCCACTTTGGATCCCTCCAACATGGATGGAAAGCTTCCATGAGGTCATACGAAGCTTCCCATCCATCTCACCCCGCCGAAGGTGGCCGAGTGCCGGCGGCCGCGTTTTATCCATTCTCGGGTTCAACCATGGCACCATGGTTTTCATGATGCATGGGGTCCATGCAACAGCATGGATGGACTCCCCTGGTCCCATCATCTCCTCTGGGCAGTTGGCTGGCGCCGAAGAAGCCCGCCGGCGCCGGAGCTACATCCTCGGCCAACTTGCATTTTTCACAAAAATTAGGGTTCCAATTTCCTCCCTAAATACTTAGCCATATTAATTGTAACTTTGCAGGAATGACCAACAGGTCCGACAGTCCGCACCCATCATTTTAGATTCCATTTTTATCCATTGGTTGTAAAGAATGGCCGCGGCGGAGCATGATTAGGTTTCCGGCGAGACCTTGTTCCCGCCGGCCAACCATCATGCATGGGGCCTCGAGCTTATGCCTGGAACATCCTAAGAGCCTAATTAGGCTACTGCTATGGGTCCAGGGTGCAACCAACCATTGGTTCAAAGCCCTTACCTTGGCCGAGCTCGGGGAAGAAGGAAGTAGCCGGAATCTTGGTCCCTCCTCCACGCACGGCCACGGTTTGCTCCAGCAAGGTTCTCAGGCACCAGAGAACTCCTCAGGCACTCCCAAACCACTGTAGGTGAGGTTTTGGTCCAACCTTTTCTCCCTCTCTCACTCTCGGATTGGTTTCCAATGGTGGTTGCTCTTGGGTTCTCCAGGGCTTCGGGCTGGGTCAGGAAATAGTAGGAGATCAAGGGTGAGCTTCAGATCACCATGACTCCTCGTACTCAACCCATAGGAGACCAAGGGGCAATTTGCACTTAATGCAATATTCCTTTGCAAAAACCCACTTGAACCCGGTTCACACCTAATTTCAACCTCCCTACACTTCGGGCTTCTTACTGGGAGTTGCAGAGGAGTGGTTGGATACTTTGCTTCCAACATGACTCCTCGAATTTGAACCCAAAGGAGACCAAGAGTCCAAAACCCCATTAATGCAAGATTCTTACAAAAATGTCTTCAAACCGGGTTTACACCTAACCCTTTTCATCCGAGCTCTCATCTGTAGGTCCAAAATGCATCTAAGTCCCTATGTTTAAGCCCCATAAACATAGGTACATAAAATATTAAGTTTTTTATTAAAATAACCCTTTTTTCAGTGGTTTTCACGCATTTTGAGACAACCGTTCATCAATTTGCGAAACGATTTCGCCACGATGTCCGGCTCGTCGAGACCTGTCAAGTAGCGTCTTCTTTTGGTCGGCTTGTTCGTTCGACGCTCCCAGATTAAAAGTCGTTCCATAAAGTTCGTTGAATTATCGCGCGTGGCACGCACTTCGATGCACCCGGGTCGCCAAACGAGGAATCCGTCAGTGCCATTGCGCTCAGAACGTCGAAAATAGCTAGAATCATTACTCATACCCCTAGTTAAAACTCTGAATAGTAAGTTTGGCCGTTAGTGCTCTAA
>JAQOTM010000597.1:102521-137663 GCA_029168755.2 Tillandsia fasciculata
CTCCCCCGGCTTACTCCGACCACCGTTTTTGTCGATTTTTGCGCCGTTGGTTTCACGACAGGTAGGGCTACGATCTTCGTGATTTGAGTTTTCCCTCATTTCAAGTTTTTCTTGGAGTTTCTCGAGCTTTCTTTTCCCTTTTTCTTGGGCGGAGTTTTGGACAGCGCCACAGTGTTTCTGCGATAACTTCGCGCACAGGAGTCGGATCGAGCCATGCTAGGAGGCGTTTTTCATCTACACAGCGCAAGGAACACCCTCAAATTTTCTGAGAATTTTCTGAATATTTTTCGAAGGTGAAAAATCCCTTTTTCCAGAGATAAGTGCTACAGATTTTGTACAGGATTATTTTTGAGAGGGCCACCTTGTCTGATTTTTATCTTGATGCCCGAAACTCGGATTTGAACGTGCAGGTACTCGTTTCGACCGGTTCGTCGCGAGGATCGTGACAGTATTTTTCTTGGAATTTTTCGAGCATTTTTCGCAGGTGAAAACAGGGAAACACTGGACTATTGTTTGGACAGATTTTATTGGAGCATTGTATGTTTAATTGTGTATGTTTTGGGAATGTTGTACAGTGTTTGTGACGGTCGACTACTTGGGCGAGGACTTCACTTTTGGACTTGGAATTAGCGATCGAGGTGGGTGGTTGCTATATCCCTCTTTTTGACTTACCCACTAGGAGTATTAGAGTGATCCTTCTTGGACATTATGATCATAATGGGGATGGAACTTATGCATGCTTGTTTGGACATATGGTTGGCTATGTTAGCGGTTAACTTTGCATGTGGAATTGAATCTTAAAGGGGATAATAATTACCTTGATGGTTGGTACTATTTGAGGATTTTATGACATGCATAGGTGGATAGTGATGCTTTATTATGGAACATGGATTATAGACATGTGTGGTTGGATAATGTTTTAGCATGATGGTTATATCTATGCGGAGCTATTAATTGTTACACATGTGGAACCACTATTGGACACCTTTTCTTTTATTTCCTTGAGAACATTGCATGCTTGTATGGACATCTAGATAGGCCATCTTTTATCGCTACACTTTCATGCTGGAACTTGACTTAGGAGAAACCTTGTTTGCATTTTTCTCCTTTTTGTTAGTCGGGTGGTATTTGTTGCTCGGGTTTGAGCAGGGGTTTGGGATAGTGTAGCCGGGGCCTGGATCGTGATTGTGGGTTTTGCGGCAACCGCGGATATTGGGCGGTTGACCGGATGTCGATTTTAGGACATCAGTGATAGGGCATGATTATGGACTAGAGGGCTTTGTGGCAACCGCGGATTAGGTAGGTTGGTTGACCAGATTGTACCGCGGATAGTAGGCGGTTGACCGAACATTATTTATGACTTTGGATGTGGGTTATAGCGGCTACCGCGGATAGTAGGCGGTTGACCGGATGTCGGATGTGGGACATGATTGTGATTGTGGGTTATTCCGGCGACCGCGGATTTTGGGCGGTTGACCGGAGGTCGGTTGTGAGACCTGGTTGTGGATTGTGAGGTATTGCGGCGATCGCGGATTTTGGGCGATTGACCGGATGTTCATTTGTGCATCAGATTGGGGATCAGTTTCTTTTAGTGGAGGGGTGTGTTCCACTGGGGCTTTATAGTTGTGATCCAGTCCTGCTTTTGATACTTATCACACCGGCGCGGTTATTGCCCGGTGATGCTTTCCTCGTGTGGGTCGCTCCCCTCGAGTTCCCCTCCGGAGGCGGGGTCAGGCAGTTATTGACGGTTTTGCTATAACATCGGCGCGGCTTATTTGCCCGATGATGAGGGCGGCAGCAGGAGTTTTGCTATCACATCGGCGCGGCTTACTTGCCCGATGATGAGGGCGGTACAGATTGGGTTCATCTGGGACGGTTGGTTACTGTTGCATACGGTTATTCCAGTCTAGGACTGCATTTTAGAGGCATAGTAGTGGTAGATTTCCTTTTTCAGCAGTTTCATTTCTTACCACTCTTCTTTCCTTTTTGCCTCTGGTAGACCTAGTGGGTGCGTCAGAGTTTGAGGTTTTACCCACTAGGGGAGGCTACTGGTTTACTAGTAGTTCTCACCCCCATTCTTCTTTCCTTTTTTTCTTCTCCCTTATTTTGCAGTGTCTTCTGCGGGTGCTGCTGGGCTTTCAGCGGCGGGTCGAGGAGAGAGGACGGCTGAGTAGATAGATCTCGAGGCAGGATGAGCGGGTTAGCTGGACTGTTGGTGTACCCATGTTTCCTCAGACGGTTGTACTTTTACATTTGGGACTGGCTTTTGCCAGCAGGTTGTATTTATTTTTAGAGAGCTGGGAGAGACTGATGTATCATTTATACAGATGTATTGTATTTTATTTCCAGCTTCAGTCTGAGATGTATTAGTTTTAGTTCAGCTATGTTTTTATTGCTCTTTTATTATTATCTCTTATATCTGAACAGGTTTGGCGCTTCGTGTACGCGGGAAATACCGTGTGCACGGCGGATCTGTAGACGGGCCCGGGTTCTGGTTTACACCCGGGGCGTGACATTTTTACTCGTGTGGGTCGCTCCCCTCGAGTGCCACTCCGGAGTGTGCGATCGGACGGTTAGAGATGCCGATCTGTTACTTACTTTGGGATGCGAGCCATGTGGGCCGATCCCGCGGTTTCGAGCCATGTGTGCATATTCCGCTGAGTAGGCAATGCCAGTTTTACTGGTGGCACATGATTGGGTTATTTGGACATATACGGTTTTCTGATGCATTCATACAGTCATCTCTTTTGATACTGCATTTAGAGGCATAGTAGTGATAGTTTTTCCTTATCAGTAGCCTTTATAGCTTACTACTATTCTTTTTCCCTTTTTGCCTCTAGTAGTCCTAGTGGGCACGTCAGAGTTGAGGTTTTCCCACTAGGGGAGGCTACTGTTCTTTATGGTAGTTCTCACCCCCATTGTCTTTCTTTTTTTTTCCCCCTTTGTCTTGCAGAGTCTTCTGCGGGAGTTGCAGGGCCGTCTCGGGCTGATCGAGGTAAGCAGATCGCGGACTAGATAGTTCATCTACCCCGACTTTGAGCTTAGTCGTGTATCAGTTGTACCCCTTTCTTTTCTCAGACAGTTGTAGTTTATTTTGGGCCTGGCTCGTGCCAGCTGTTTGTACTTATTTGGTGAGCTGGGAGAGACACTTGTATTTGGAGAGTTTTTTTTATACTTTTACTTTCCAGCTGTAGTCTGAGATGTAGTAGTTTTATTTTAGCTCTGTTTATTACTCCTTTATCTATATCTTTTATATCTGAGTAGGTTACCAGCGCTTCGTGTACACGGGAAATTCTGTGTGCACGGCGGATCTGTGGACGGGCCCGGATTCTGGTTTACACCCGGGGCGTGATAGATTAAGTTGGTATCAGAGCTTAGGGATAGGTCAGTTGGGACTTAGGAAAACCCTAGGCTTTTGGCAGACCCTAGGATGTTAGGGCGTGAGTGGCGTGATATTTCGCGAAAGTCGATGATTTTGGTCTGTTGACTCTTCCAGTGAGTGAATAGGGGTCGACATACCCTATTTCTGTTGAACAATTATGTTGGCTGCAGACAACATAAAGTTGCAGAAATAGGGGGATGTCTTTGACTTTCGCTAGATTGGGTCTTGTGGGGTTTTGTTGCTGATTTTTGGTTTCTTGTGGCAGGATGTCTCCGCGTCGTCGTTCACCCACCCGGGGTACCCCCGCACCTTCTGAGGAGTCTGAGTAGGCGGTATCCGCCGAGTTGGGAGAACTGCGGGCTTTAGTGACCCAGTTAGTGGCGAGGAGCTTTCGTCAGGATCAGCGCCTGGAGCAGTTACTGGCACAGCGGGGTGACTTGGCGGTTGGCGAGGGGGCCGGGGTTTCAGAGCAACGTCCAGACAGGAAACGCCTAGCCCTAGATGATGATGGGCAGGCCAGTTCCGGGAGACCATCACGACCCCCGCGGCCCCAGCCTCCTGGTCGTGGGCGTCCTGATCGACAAGGACCTGGTAGGACTCAGAGGCCACCGCAACAGCAGTCTCAGGCGTCGGCCCGGTGTGTTTTGTGTAGGGGGCAGCATGTCACGCCCCGGCGTCGAAACTGCGACCCGGGCTCGCCAACAGATCCGCCGCCCATACGGGAAGCCCGTATAGACGAAGCGACTTGTCACGCCCCGGGGTGTAATCCAGAACCCGGGCCGTCTACAGATCCGCCGTGCACACGGAATTTCCCGCGTACACGAAGCGCTGGTAACCTGCTCAGATATAGATGTATAATAAAAGAGCATAATACAGAGCTGAAATAGAAGAACCACATAGTATCTCAGACTGGAACTACAAATACAGCTGTAATATGTACAATAATCTCCCAGCTCACCAAAATAGTACAACCAGCTGGCGGAAGCCAGACCCAAAATAAAAGGAGAATATCACAGTCTGAGTGGAGGGTACAATATCTGTCTAATAGCTCTCAGCCTCACAGGAGATCTATCTATTCAGCGATCCCCTTACCTCGATCAGCTGCCGATGGCCTAGCAGCTCCCGCAGATGACTCTGCAAAATAAAGGAGAAGAGAGAAACAGAAAATAACAATGGGGGTGAGAACTACCAGATAAACCAGCAGCCTCCCCTAGTGGGTAAAACCTCAACTCTGACGCACCCACTAGGACTACTAGAGGCAAAAGGGAAAAGGGGAAGTGGTAAGATACATAAGATGCTGAAACAGGAAACTACCACTACTATGCTGTCAAAACTGTATGCATGCATCAGAAATAGTATCTGTCCAAATAAACCCAATCTGGATACCAGTAACAACTGGTACTGCCTGCTCAGCGGAATCTGCACACAAGGCTCGAAACCGCGGGATCGGCCCGCACGGCTCGCATCCCAAAACAAGTATCAGACCGGCACACAAGGCTGGGTCCGAAAAGAAAGCCTACCTCCGGAGTGGCACTCGAGGGGAGCGACCCACACGAGTAAAGTATCTCTGTCATCAGTATCACAAGTATCTCTGTCATCAGTATCACAGTATCTCTGTAGCACATGTCACAAGTATCACAATATAGCAGGACTGGATCATGACTATGATCAAAGTGGGAAACTCCATCCACTACAGAAAACCCAATCCCCAACTGATGCAATAAACCAGACTCAACCCCAATCTGATGCAAGGATAAACATCTGGTCAACCGCCTACTGTCCGCGGTCACCGCAATACCCCACAAATCCATGATCTGGCTACACTATCCCAAACCCCTGCTCATACTTGAGCAACAACATCTGAATGCAAAGGACAACAATAAAACATGTTCAAATCCCAATATGATAGTGTAGCAATAAATAGTGGCCTAACTGATGTCCAAGCATGCATGCAACTGTTATTTAAAAGCTGTAAAAAGTGTCAATATTTATTTTAAAAGAATATTGATTTACTGGAAAAAGTTATTGTAGCCTTTGTCCAATCACAGTGTCCCAATATAAGTCATCATATAATCTGTGGGGTTATATTAAATTTTAGGGGAGTTCGTCCCAGCGGTTCTCATCAATTGTCATGTTAGTTTGTCCTGTTAGTTGTCCTGTTAGTTGTCCTGTTAGTAGTCCTGTTAGTAGTCCCAATGGTTCTCATCAATTGTCATATTAGTTTGTCCCAATTGTTCTCATCAATTATCATATTAGTTTGTCCCAATTGTTCTCATCAATTAAATTTTAGGGGAGTTCTAGTAATCCCAGTGAGCTTGTCAAAAATGAGGTAAGCAACAACCGCCCACCTCGAGCAGCTCAAACAACACCCCAGGTAGTCTCCTGGTTGTCCACAGTCCTCAAATCCTGCAAATCAACGCTCCCGGTATAAATACAAATCCCAAAAAGCACAATATTTGCTGTTTTTCAAACAGCACGGGAAAAGAGGAGTTTTTCACCTCTAAAAGTGCTCCTAAAATCCCAGAAAAATTACGGTTGCGTTCCTCGCGAAGAGTAGATCAAAATCGACTCTTTAAACGCCTCGATCTGATGCTCCTACGCCAAGATAAAAATCGGAGAAGTCGGTGCTGTCCAGAAATTTCCACAGCAAAAAGGGGGGTCAAAGAGGACTTGGAAACCGTGCCAAAAGTACGAAATGGAGCAAAGTGATCAACACGGAAATCGAAGCCTTACCTCTTACGGTCGCGCTGTCGCAAAAATCGTCCAAAAATTCCTCCTGGTTAGCACGCAGGGAATTTTCGACGGAACTGCGACGGAAATGGGCCTAAAAGAAAACCGTCGCAGTGCGCCGCGTCGCAGATAACTCACTATCTGTAACTCCAGAAATTCTGAGATTTGGAGGAGAGAGAGAAGAGAGAGAGAGAGGAACAATTTTCGTAGAGGGCACTTTCTCTGATTCTCTCTCTAAGGCTCGGAAACCGAGGTGCAAAGAGAGGGGGTGGGGGACCTCTTATATAGTGGGCCAAAGGGAATATTCCCACACGGGATCCGGATCCGAACAGGAAACACCGAAATTGGCCAACCAGAACGCGCCACGTGTCCACAAAACAGGAAACAGCCCGTGCAAGCCCAATGAAAAATCGCCACGTGGCCACGTGGTGCACGTGGTTGCTCCGCGCTCCGGGTTTTCCGGAAGATGTCGGCCAATAGGATGTGCCACGTGTCACATCCCCGTGGCTTCTAGAAGCCGGCCAGCCAATGGGAAGCTGCCACGTGGCAGATGCAGGTTTCGGTGCTCCCGGTGCACGCCAGGCCCATGGACCGCGCACCCGAGCGCCTGCCCGCGCCTGCCCGCGCTGCCCGCGCCGCGCTCCCCCGCGCTCCGCCGCTGCGCCGCCGCTGCGCCGCTGCCCGCCGCCGTGCGCCGCCGCCCGCCGCCGCTCGCCGGTCGCCGGAACAGTAATTCCGGCGGCCGGAGTTACTGTTCCGGTGAACAGTACCCAGTGCCGAAAAATTAAAGTAAATATACCATTTCGACCGTTTTCGCGCGCTGAGTCCAAATACGCCGTCCGTTTCGCCAAATTCTCATCCGAAATTTTGCCGAAAGCTCCCGAAAATCCCATTTGCTCCGATTTTCGCGCAGAGTCTATTTTAAATATCCAATTTCGATTCTACAAGCTCCGTTGCACTGTACAAGCTCCCCACAGTCACTGTTTAATGTTGCACAGTTCCTGCGGGAGTCCGGATCATCACATCCTCCCCCACTAAAAAGAGTTTCGTCCTCGAAACGAGACTAAACAACAATCCTCAGTCCGATGTCTCGAATAAGTAGGGGTGAGCATCCCTCATCTCCGACTCGAGCTCCCATGTAGCCTCGCGCTCGTCATGATTGCTCCATTGGATCTTCACATAGGGAATGGCCCGACTGCGCAATTCTCTCACCTCTCGATCCAGAATTCGCAGTGGGCGCTCCTCATACCTCAAATCCTCGCTGATCTCAAGCGGTGTGAAGTCGATGACGTGCGATGGGTCGAAGACATACTTCCTCAAAGTAGAAACATGAAATACATCATGGACACCAGCAAGCCTCGGAGGAAGTGCAAGTCGGTAGGCAACTGGCCCGATACGCTCCAATACCTCAAAGGGTCCAATGTATCGGGGGCTAAGTTTCCCACGAATGCCGAATCTCCTGATTCCTTTGGACGGCGAGACTTTCAGGAATACATGATCTCCAACCTGAAACTCTAAGTCTCGTCGCCGAACATCGGCATAACTCCTTTGTCGGCTCTGGGCGGTCTGAAGATGCTGTCGAATCACTCGGACCTTCTCTTCTGCCTCTAACAAGACATCTGGTCCCAAGGTCCGCCTCTCGCCCACGTCACTCCAATAAAGTGGTGATCGACACTTGCGTCCATACAACGCTTCAAACGGAGCCATCTGAATGCTCGCTTGAAAGCTATTGTTGTACGCGAACTCAGCCAAAGATAAGTGTCGAATCCACCCTCCGCCGAAATCCAAGACGCAAGCCCTCAGCATGTCCTCCAGGATTTGTATCGTCCGCTCTGACTGCCCATCAGTCTGCGGATGAAAAGCTGTACTGAACCTGAGTTCAGTCCCCAAGGCTGTCTGCAAACTCCTCCAGAAATGCGAAACAAACCTCGGGTCTCTATCTGATACAATGGAGGCGGGTACTCCATGTAATCTCACTATCTCATCTAGATATAACTGGGCTAGTCGCTCGAGTGGCCAAGTAGTCTGCATGGGCAGAAAGTGCGCTGACTTGGTAAGTCGATCCACAACTACCCAGATAGCATCTGCTCCTCCCTGTGCCCTCGGCAATCCGACCACAAAATCCATCGTAATGTGGTCCCATTTCCACTCGGGAATTGGGAGACTTTGTAACTTGCCAGCTGGCACTCGATGCTCAGCTTTCACCTGCTGACAAGTTAAACACTGAGCCACAAATCTCCCGATATCCCTTTTCATGCCATTCCACCAAAAGTGTGCCTTGAGGTCCTTATACATCTTAGTCCCACCAGGATGTAGGGTATAAGGTGTATAATGGGCCTCTCGCAATATCTGCTCTCTGATCTCCGCATCCACTGGCACACATGCTCGGTTCCTGTACCTCAGTACTCCCGAGGCATCCACCGTAAAGTCCCCTGACTGATCACTCGGAATCTGATCTCTAATCCTGGTCAAGTGGGGGTCCTCACTCTGTTTCTCCCTGATCCTGTCCAGCAGAGTGGGCTGCACGACTAAAGATGTCAGTCTAGCAGAGACCCCAGGGGACACAACCTCTATCTCGAGCCGTCTCATCTCCTCTAATAGCGGTGCCTGGTCTGTGATCAACATAGACAAACTTTGCACCGCTCTCCTACTCAAGGCATCAGCGACCACATTAGCCTTGCCTGGGTGGTAGAGAATATCTACATCATAATCCTTTAATAGCTCTAACCACCTACGCTGCCTCAAATTCAGCTCCTTCTGCGTGAACAGGTACTTTAGGCTCTTGTGGTCGGTGTAGATCTCACAGTGCTCTCCATACAGGTAATGACGCCAAAGCTTCAGTGCAAACACTACAGCAGCAAGCTCTAAGTCATGGGTAGGGTAATTCTTCTCGTAATCCTTGAGTTGCCTCGATGCATAAGCAATTACCCTCCCTTCCTGCATCAACACACAACCAAGTCCACTGTGTGATGCATCACTGTAGATCACATATCCTTTCCCCATAACAGGGAGGGAAAGGATAGGAGCGGTCATCAGTCTATTCTTCAGCTCCTCAAAGCTCCTTTGACAGTCCTCACTCCAGATAAACTTCACTCCCTTACGCGTCAAGCGAGTGAGGGGTGTGGAGAGCTTCGCAAAGCCTTCCACAAACCGACGGTAATACCCAGCTAAACCCATAAAGCTACGTACCTCAGAAACCGTCGTCGGTCGGGGCCAATCACGGACTGCCTCAATCTTCGCCGGGTCCACTGCCACACCTGCGGCGGAAATCACATGGCCCAAGAAGACTACCTCCCGAAGCCAAAACTCGCACTTTGCCAGCTTGGCATACAACTTCTTCTCTCGCAGAAGTTGCAGCACAATCCTTAAGTGCTCCTCATGCTCGGCATCACTTCGGGAGTAAATCAAGATATCATCAATGAACACTACCACGAATCGATCCAAGTATGGTCGGAAGATCCGGTTCATTAAATCCATGAATGCGGCAGGGGCATTAGTTAGCCCAAAAGGCATAACTGTGAACTCATAATGCCCGTACCGTGACCTAAATGCCGTTTTCGGAATATCCTCGGCCTTCACCTTCAACTGGTGGTAACCGGACTGCAGATCTATCTTAGAGAAGACACAAGACCCTTGCAGCTGATCAAAAAGATCATCAATGCGCGGCAAAGGGTACTTGTTCTTGATGGTCACTTTATTTAATTCTCTATAGTCCACACACAGTCGAAGTGACCCATCTTTCTTCTTCACGAATAGCACCGGCGCTCCCCAAGGCGACACACTCGGCCTAATAAAACCCTTATCCATCAAATCCTGAAGTTGCGCCTTAAGCTCTCGCAGCTCAGCCGGTGCCATCCGGTAAGGAGCCTTTGAGATTGGCGCAGTTCCTGGAACTACGTCAATCACGAATTCGATTTCCCTATCTGGCGGCATGCTAGTCAGCTCAGGTGGGAAAACATCCGGAAACTCGCGGGCAATAGGGATATCCCCGAGTCCCGGTGCCGCCGTAGGCCCCTCAACAACACTAGCCAAAAAGGCTACACATCCTCGATGGATCATCTGCCTCGCTCGGGAAGTCGAAACCATAGAGGCAAAGAAAGCACTCTGACATCCCCGATATACCAACATCTCCTGGCCTGGCTCTCTAAAAGTGACAGTCCTTGCGGCACAGTCAATAGTCGCGAAATACCGAGCCAGCCAGTCCATCCCGAGAACCACATCAAAGTCCCTTAGCTGTCTCAAGACCAACAGGTCTGCTGGCATAATCCAGGACTCGATTTGCATCGGGCAGGACCAACAGCACTCCTCCACGTGCAAAGTGTGATCGGGAATCTGAACCTCTCGTGCACGTGGTAAAAGTCCTACCTCTATCCCATGTAATGATGCAAATGATTTACTAATAAAAGAATGTGATGCTCCAGTATCAAATAAAGTATGAGTCCTAATGCCAGAAAGTAAAGTGATACCTGCCACCACGTGATCTGCTGCCGAAGAGTCCTCTACCCGCGCAGCATACACTCGCCCACTCTGGGCTGGAGGGCGATAATCCGTGGGATAGGAAGAAGATGGCCTGCTTGCTGGAGCATATGGCCGCTGAGCCGTCGACCGCTGCTGTGATGAAGATGGAGCAGATGCTGAAGAAGGGGTGGTGGGGGCCGAAAAGGGGCACGAAGCTTGAATGTGCCCGGGCTGTCCACATCTATAGCAGCGACCCCACCGCTGGTCGCAGGTGTTAGAAAAATGCTGACCTCCACAGAAAATACAGTTGCCGGGGGCCCGTGGTGGTCGTGATTGCTGTTGAGACTGCCGCTGTCGCTGATGCTGCCGCTGCGACCCACGCTGCGACGACTGTGATCTTTGCGGCTGCTGCCGCTGCTGGGGCCTCTGAGATCCACCAGGCCCTCGCCGCTCTGACCGTCCTTGGCCGGAGAACTGGGGCTGCGGCGGTCGTGGCGGCCTCCACGAACTAGATTGTCCCCCAACCTCCGGTGCCGATCGCTTTGCCCCCGGAGTCACTACGGAAGTTGGAGTTACCCCCTCCATTACTACCTCCCCGCTCTCGACGTAGAGTGCCTGCTCCATTGAGGCCTCCAAGGTCTGCAACCTTCGCGAACGAACTAACTGAAAAAGGTCTCGGTGCAACCCTCGCTCGAACATGTAAATCCGGTGCGCCTCATCCCTGGCCACGTTCGGTACACATGCCAACAATTGATTGAAATTGGCAATGTACTCGTGAACGGGCCGATCTCCTTGGCGAAGGTTTTTCAACTGCTCCTCTAACCTCTGCCGGACGCTTTCTGGAAAGAAAGCCCCCAGAAGGAGACTGCGGAACTCCGCCCAGGCCAAGAGCTGAGCCCGAGGCGGACCCGCTGGTCGAACACGCTGCCACCAGGCCTCGGCGTTGCGTTCCAAAAAGTTCGTCGCTAATAACACCTGATATCGCTCCTCGATGAACAAAGTCTCAAAACGTCGCTCCATCGCCGTGATCCACGATTCTGCCTCCCACGGCTCTGCATTCTGCCCCGAAAAATGGGGTGGGTCAAACTGGCGAAACCTCATCAACAAATCAACCATCTCCCGCTGCTCTGCCGGGGTCAGAGATCCCGTCAACCCAGATGACTGTCTACCAGTACCCCGAGCAACAGGGGATGCCGGGGTCACTGGTACAACTGGGGATTCACAGCAGGGGAAGAGGGTACGGGAGAACTCTCTGGGGGTGCTACAACAGGCTGCGCCCTCTGTTCTAACATCTGCGTCAGCCGACCCATAGCCTCCTCCTGACGCCGAACAGCCTCTGACATCTGGGCCATCTGGGCCTGAAGCTCTTGCACCTCACTCTGCTGGCCCTGCCCGGACTCCTCCTGATCGGGTTCAGGGGAATCAGGCTGAGAACGCGTCAACATCCTACGTCGCGGAGGCATCCTACCACAAGAAACCACACTCAGTAACATAACCCCACACGACCCAATCTAGCGAAAGTCAAAGACATCCCCTATTTCTGTGACTTTATGTTGTCTGCAGCCAACATAACTGTTCACCAGAAATTGGGTATGTCGATCCCTCTTCTCTCACTGGAAGAGTCAAACAATAAATCAACGACTTTCGCAAAATGTCACGTCTCTCGCGCCCTATCATCCTAGGGTCTGCCAAAAGCCTAGGGTTTCCTAAGTCCCAACTGACCTATCCCTAAGCTCTGATACCAACTTAATCTGTCACGCCCCGGGTGTAAACCAGAACCCGGGCCGTCAACAGATCCGCCGTGCACACGGAATTTCCCGCGTACACGAAGCGCTGGTAACCTGCTCAGATATAATATGTACAATAAAAGAGCATAATACAGAGCTGAAATAGAAGAACCACATAGTATCTCAGACTGGAACTACAAATACAGCTGTAATAAGTACAATAATCTCCCAGCTCACCAAAATAGTACAACCAGCTGGCGGAAGCCAGACCCAAAATAAAAGGAGAATATCACAGTCTGAGTGGAGGGTACAATATCTGTCTAATAGCTCTCAGCCTCACAGGAGATCTATCTATTCAGCGATCCCCTTACCTCGATCAGCTGCCGATGGCCTAGCAGCTCCCGCAGATGACTCTGCAAAATAAAGGAGAAGAAAGAAACAGAAAATAACAATGGGGGTGAGAACTACCAGATAAACCAGCAGCCTCCCCTAGTGGGTAAAACCTCAACTCTGACGCACCCACTAGGACTACTAGAGGCAAAAGGGAAAAGGGGAAGTGGTAAAATACATAAGATGCTGAAACAGGAAAACTACCACTACTATGCTGTCAAAACTGTATGCATGCATCAGAAATAGTATCTGTCCAAATAAACCCAATCTGGAATACCAGTAACAACTGGTACTGCCTGCTCAGCGGAATCTGCACACAAGGCTCGAAACCGCGGGATCGGCCCGCACGGCTCGCATCCCAAAATAAGTATCAGACCGGCACACAAGGCTGGGTCCGAAAAAGCCTACCTCCGGAGTGGCACTCGAGGGGAGCGACCCACACGAGTAAAGTATCTCTGTCATCAGTATCACAAGTATCTCTGTCATCAGTATCACAGTATCTCTGTAGCACATGTCTCACAAGTATCACAATATAGCAGGACTGGATCATGACTATGATCAAAGTGGGAAACTCCATCCACTACAGAAAACCCAATCCCCACTGATGCAATAAACCAGACTCAACCCCAATCTGATGCAAGGACAAACATCTGGTCAACCGCCTACTGTCCGCGGTCACCGCAATACCCCACAAATCCATGATCTGGCTACACTATCCCAAACCCCTGCTCATACTTGAGCGACAACATCTGAATGCAAAGGAAAGTGATAAAACATGCCAAGTCCCAATATGATAGTGTAGCACTAAATAGTGGCTAACTGGATGTCCAAGAAAGCATGCAGTTATTTAAAAACTGTAGAAAAGTGTCAATATTTATTTTAAAAGAATATTGATTTACTGGAAAAAGTTATTGTAGCCTTTGTTCCAATCACAGTGTCCCAACATAAGTCATTATATAATCCGTGGGGTTATATCAAATTTTAGGGGAGTTCATCCCAGCGGTTCTCATCAATTGTCCTGTTAGTTTGTCCTGTTAGTTGTCCTGTTAGTGTCCTGTTAGTAGTCCTGTTAGTAGTCCCAATGGTTCTCATCAATTATCATATTAGTTTGTCCCAATTGTTCTCATCAATTATCATATTATTTTGTCCCAATTGTTCTCATCAATTAAATTTTAGGGGAGTTCCAGTAATCCCAGTGAGCTTGTCAAAAATGAGGTAAGCAACAACCGCCCACCTCGAGCAGCTCAAACAACACCCCAGGTAGTCTCCTGGTTGTCCACAGTCCTCAAATCCTGCAAATCAACGCTCCCGGTATAAATACAAATCTCAAAAAGCACAATATTTGCTGTTTTTCAAACAGCACGGGAAAAGAGGAGTTTTTCACCTCTATACAGTGCTCCTAAAATCCAGAAAAATTACGGTTGCGTTCCTCGCGAAGAGTAGATCAAAATCGACTCTTTAAACGCCTCGATCTGATGCTCCTACGCCAAGATAAAAATCAGAGAAGTTGACACTGTCCAGAAATTTCCACAGCAAAAAGGGGGGTCAAAGAGGGCTTGGAAACCGTGCCAAAAGTGCGAAATGGAGCAAAGTGATCAACACGGAAATCGAAGCCTTACCTCTTAGGAACGCGCTGTCGCAAAAATCGTCCAAAAATTCCTCCTGGTTAGCACACAAGGAATTTCCGACGGAACTGCGACGGAAAATGGGCCTAAAAAGAAAACCGTCGCAGTGCGCCGCGACGCAGATAACTCACTATCTGTAACTCCAGAAATTCTAAGATTTGGAGGAGAGAGAGAAGAGAGAGAGAGAGGAAGATTTTTCGTAGAGAGCTCAACCTCTGATTCTCTCTCTAAGGGCTCAGAAACCGAGGTGCAAAGAGAGGGGGTGGGGGACCTCTTATATAGTGGGCCAAAGGGAATATTCCCACACGGGATCCGGATCCGAACAGGAAACACCGAAAATTGGCCAACCAGATCGCGCCACGTGTCCACAAAACAGGAAACAGCCCGTGCAAGCCCAATGAAAAATCGCCACGTGGCCACGTGGTGCACGTGGTTGCTCCGCGCTCCGGGTTTTCCGGAAGTTGTCGGCCAATAGGATCTTGCCACGTGTCACAGTCCCCGTGGGCTTCTAGAAGCCGGCCAGCCAATGGGAAGCTGCCACGTGGCAGATGCAGGGTTCGGTGCTCCCGGTGCACGCCAGGCCCATGGACCGCGCACCCGAGCGCCTGCCCGCGCCTGCCCGCGCTGCCCGCGCCTGCCCGCGCCACGCTCCCCCGCGCTCCGCCGCTGCGCCGCCGCTGTGCCGCTGCCCGCCGCCATGCGCCGCCGCTCGCCGGTCGCCGGAACAGTAATTCCGGCGGCCGGAGTTACTGTTCCGGCGTGAACAGTACCCAGATGCAGAAAAATTAAAGTAAATATACCGTTTCGACCGTTTTCGCGTGCTGAGTCCAAATACGATGTCCGTTTCGCCAAATTCTCATCCGAAATTTTGCCGAAAGCTCCCGGAAATTCCCGTTTGCCCCGATTTTCGCGCCAAGTCTATTTTAAATATCCAATTTCGATTCTACAAGCTCCGATGCACTGTACAAGCTCCCCGCAATCACTGTTTAATGTTGCACAGTTCCTGCGGGAGTCCGGATCATCACACGACTAACCTGCAAAAGATCAACTATACTATACAGATATCAGAGCTGAAAGTAAAACTGCTAGAAATAAAAACTAAGTGAACAACTACAACTCTCAAATAATACAATCCAACCTCACCAAAATACAGAAATCTCTCGAGCAGTAAAATAAATACAACTCTATACCTCACTACAAAGTTCTCTCAACATGAACTCTCAAAAGTAATAAGGGTATATCTACTCTCAGGACGACGACTGGTAGGGATCTAGCTCGCGACTCCCTTACCTCGATCAGAAGAAGCAGCCACAGGAGCAACTGGAACAGGAGTAGAAGTCCCTGTGGGAAAAGACACCACGACGGGTGTGAGAACTACGTCCCAAGTAGTTCTCAGTGGGTGCCGCCAACAAGCCCAACGGTCTGCCCACTAAGTCTACTAGAGGCAAAAAGTAACATATGCAGTGCTGAAGGAAAAGCAGGAAAAGTAAACTCTACAGCTACTATGCCTCTATCTAGATGCTCAAAAGTGGAACAGAAAGAACATGATGCACAACTAGCCCTCACTCAAATCACCCAATCTAAACTGACTGCCTCAACGGGTCCAGTCAAACCTGCGCCTACCTACTGCCGTTATATCCCGGAGGACCGGACTTACGTAGGGCGTCCGTGACTGCCACTAACTGGCCCAGCCAGAGGGACTGCGTCCGTAACTGCCACTAACTGGCCCAGTCAGAGGGACGGCGTCGACAAGTCGCGATACAAAAGTAACAAATCCACCCCGGGCGTGGCTCTCGAGGGGAGCGACCCCATCGAGGAAGAAGGTATCCGCGCACTCTGTCGAGCTCAAAGTGGCACTGCAGGCTATAGTCAAAATCCACGCTCACGCACTGAACGGAAAGACTCCATCCTCAAACATCTCGCACAACAGTCAGAGCACTCTCGACGACTCAGCTGATCAGCTCACGCGAAACACGAGACACAAGCCTCTCCAATAACTCACAGCACAAAACCCACTGGCTGGAGATACTCCACAGCCAGGATCGACCCACAACAGAACACTAAACTCACAGGAAAGACCGACACCATAAGGGTTCGAAAACCCAGTAGGCCGGTGCTTAGAACCCTATCAAACAAGAACAGACTCTAGGCTCCGCCTATCGAAGTTCCCGACCCCTTATAGTTCGGGAACACAACAACCTCGGTACAACACGCAGAAGACACCAACTAGGGCCCGAAAGTCCCGGGAGACCTACACCTACAACCCTATCAAACAAGAACAGGTTCCACGCTCGGCCCCCGCGGCTTCCGTCCCGACAAAGGAACGGCCCCTAGAACCCAGACCACTCGAATCCTTTCGAGTTGGGAGATTACAGGAAACAGGTGACATTTGTTATTGAAAACCATTTTGATCTGGAAGAAATCCATATTTAATGATTTTAGTTCTTTTTAGAAAAACAGTTAGAAAACAAGTGTTTTACCTAAACCCCGAAGGGCTGATGCCTTTGTCCAATCAAACAAGAACAGACTCCAGCGGCCCTTCGATGCTTGGAAGAAAGCATTGGTAGACTAAAATCATGTGTATGTCGAAAAGGGTTCAAGGTTCTAGGTCCGGCTAACACTAGTAAACTACTGCCACTAACACAGTGGCGACAACCCAAACAGGGGGAAAAACAAGACCTCCCGGGACAACCGTTTGCCCCAAACGGTTCCCGGTGCAGACAAACGATCCACTACATCTACCAGACTCCACTCTGCTCCCAAGCACGAGTGCAAATGCATCCCACACTAAAAAGAAGTCTCGACCGCTCGGCCCACTACCCAGGCGAGGATAACACTAAGTCCAGGAATGAAACATAAAGTGTGGATGTCTAAACATAAAGAACCCTAGCCCAAGTGAGGGTTTTCTACTGGTCTGGTTACACATGCAACATATGACGGGGGTGCTAGGTCAGGTTCCAAGATAATAATAAACAACAGTTGCAGGAGAGAAATAAACACATAATCACCTAACAACAACAGGAACATCAATTCCTATATTCTAGCACGCTATACAAAATACATTACAACATGCATGCTCCTATGCAGATAGAATTAATGCATAGTCCAATGGTCATGTAGGCAAGGCCACCCACCTGAAGGTGCTAACTGTCCGGGGTCACACAGCTGAGAAAACCAGAAAAACAGCAACTCTTATGTCCAACAGGTCCAGTACAGTCCACAATCCCTCCTGGGTACAACAAAAGGCTACAGTTACACTTAAATCCCAAAATCTGCCATGAAATACCACACTGTAAAATCAGCCGCAAAGATGGGATTATTTCACCTGCTGAATGTGCTCAAGAAATTCCAAATAAAATATCCCTGCGTTCTACGCGTCGATAGCTTCGAAACAAGTACCTGCACGCCCAAATCGGAGCCCCGTAGGTCAAGTTATAAATTCCACAATACGGGCGCGCGAAAACACACAACCACACAACTGTAAAATCTTGCACAGATAAAGAGGAAGATGTATACCTTCGGGAAGGCCTCAAGAAATTCCAAAAAAAATACCACGATGATCCTCGCGTCGAGTAGATGAAAAAAGTCTATAAGCACGTCCTGAACCGAGACTCGTGCGCGGAGATCTCCTCGGATGAAGCTGCTGTCCTCACAAATCCTCACAGCAAACCAGTGTCCCAGTGAGGAAGGAAAAACTCCTCGAAAAACGCGAAACTAGAAAATGTGCGAGCAACCAAAATCGTAGCCTCACCTGTTGCGAATCCAACGGCGAAAAAATCGCTCAAAAAGATGGTCGGAGTAGGCCGGGGGAGCTCGTGCACCGAAGAGTGACGGAAAGAAGCACCGAAGAAAGAGCGTCGCGCCGCGCCAAGAAAATGAGAATCTCGAAAAGCGTGCCCCCAAAAATCCCCAAACTCTGCAGATGGAAGCTACTCTGCGAGAGGAACAACTTTGCTGAAGACCTCCCATCGGTTTGAAGCTCGGAAGTGGAAGAAAAGGGGTGAACAAGGCAGCTCGGATCGTTTAAATAGGCCCAGAAAAACAAATCCCAAATTACGGTTATATCCCAATTTCCGGGCGCCCGCGCGTTTCAGGCCGCTACAGTGTTGGGCCCGGCCCAACACTGTGCGGGCCCGAATCGTCCCTGGGCCTCCACGTCGCCCACGAAACAGCGCACAGCGCTCCGCACCACCCAGCTCTCGCCACGTAGCCCGCCCCGGACGACGACACGTGGCGGGCCCGGTCAACGCGTGCCTGACGCGCGCACATGCGCGCTGCCAGCGCCGCCTGCGCACTGTGCCAGGCACGCGCCCTGAGGAGCTCCCCAGCCTGCTCCGTGGACCGAGCGTGCTACACCGGACCAACCACACGCCACCACGTGTCACCCTCCGGTCCACCGTACACCGCGCTTTTCCCCGTGGACCGCGCCCGCTGCGCCGGCCAACCGAGAGCCGCCACGTGGCCCGCGCCCGGTGCACGCCTCCGCGGTGGACCGCGCTCCTGCGCGCGCCTGCCCGCGCGCCTGCACCGCCGCGCTCTGCCGCTGCCGCGCGCCTCCGCCGCCTCCGCCCGCCGCCGCCGCCGCCTCCCGCCGGCGGCCGGAACAGTAGCACTTGCCTCGAAAAGCGTGCGTGACATCCGGGCTCCGAAAAATGCAAGTAAATAGTCCATCTTCATCGTTTTCGCGTGCTGAATCCAAATTCGATGTCCGTTTCTCCAAATTCTCATCCGAAATTTTGCCGAAGGCCCCCGGAAAGCCCACTTGATCCGATTTTCGCGCCGGGTCCATTTCAAAAATCCGGTTTGCCAAATTCCATCTTTAAAAATTCCCGAAGGCATCCGGAGAGGTGAACTATTATCCAAACTTCGCCCTGAGTCCAAATTTGACATCTGCGTCGCGCGAAATCACTTCTAAACACTCGACGGGTCCTCCAAACACTCCCGTGATCCATTTTTAAGCCCGAAGTCCACCACTTGAGTCCAAATTGCGCCCAAACACCACCAACACACCACACAAGCCTTCGAAAGCTGCCAAACAACCAGAAAACTCCCCCGCGGGAAAACTAGGTCCTCACACAGCATCCATCTGATACCTGTAGCTTGAGGGAGGGTCGATGCTTTCGATGTGGGCAGCCAGGCCACATCCGAGCTACGTGCCCCTTTCGGACCTTGGTAGCACCTCCTTCAGCATTGGCCCCTACCGCATCCCCGCAGGGGTCGCAGCCGCGGCTACAGAGATGGCAGCGGCAGCAGAGGCAGCCTCACCAGGCAGGCAGGTGCATCATCTGCGTCAGTACTTGTGATCAGCGGCAGGGACGCTGCTATCTTTGTGGCCAGTTTGGACATTTGCGGGCTTCGTGCCCCCAGCCGGCATGTGCAGCATCGACTTCTGCATCTGTTCCTACCACTTCCCAGCTGCGACCGGGAGCTCCACCGACAGGTCTCCAGGCAGACCGAGTTTCGCCTCCACACCCTTCTGGTGAGAGACAGCCGATGTTGAGTGATCAGGGCGGCTTAGCACAGGCGGGGGATTCTGCTACGACTGACTGTGTGGTGGCAGGTATGATTTATTTCTGGCATTTGGATTCATGTTCTATTTGTTATACGAGTATCGCATTCTTTTTGGTAGATCTGTTGCATCATCGCATGGGTTAGAGGTAGGGCTTTTACCACGTGCACGAGAGGTTCTGTTTCCCGATTACACTGCACGTGGAGGAGTGCTAATGGTCCTGCCCGATGCAGATCGAGTCATGGATTTTGTCAGCGGACCCGATGGTCCTGTATCAGTTGTGGGATTTTGTTTTAATACTTGGGATGTTTAGCTGGCTCGCTATTTCGCGGCAATTGATCACGCCGCAAGATTGGTGACCTTTAGCGAGCCAGGCCAGGAGATGATTGTGTAGAGGGTGCCAGAGTGCTTTCTTCGCCTCGTGTTACGGCTTTTTGGTGTTGGCATATTTCGTGAGTCAAGTCAGTAAGTTGAGTCGGAGTCTTGAAGTGATCAAATTGTCAATCAGCAATCGAAGACTTAGAGAATATTCAACAAGAGCTCAAGTTGACACTCAGTGTTTTGAGTCTTGAAGATTGAAGGTGAAGAATTGTGGATCAATTGCATCAATCTTAAGGAAAATGGATTCGGATTGATCAGGTACGTTTAACTAAATAATTTTGGTGATCCGAATACTTGTTATAGTGTAGAAACACTTGGTTGAATTTTTAATTGCATAAAAATCAAAAACTGGACATGGGACATGTTCAGGATCCGGATCAGACAATCCAATCCGGATCCCGAAGGGTGTTGGTTCATATGCAAATCCAATCCGGATCCAAGCCAATTCTGATCCGGATCCCGAACATTGGTTTTTTGCTGAAATATATGAACGATCCAGATCGGGCATTACAATCTGGATCCCGAACCTTCGTTTTTCTGAAATTGTCTGTCTCGTTACGACAATCCGGATCGCCGTAATTCCGATCCGGATCGTCGTCCTGTAAAATTTCAGATAAGGTAAGTTTTTTATTCTTATCTCTTTCCAAAGGTTTCTAAACTATAAATAGACACTTAGGGTTTCTCAAGAACTACCGATCAATTTATAAAACACTTGAGAGCAACCCTAGAGGCTAGGTTTTTATCGTTCTTCTTTATAGCCTCTTTTAGGTCAATTCGATGGTTCTTTCAAGAACATATCTTTTGTCGAATTGATCTAATCTTTGCTTAGAGATTCCATCCATGGTTCTTCATTGATAATCTAAGCAAAGGATCACCATCGAAGCCAATATTCTTACGGCTGAGTTTGCGTCGTGGATTCGACGTGGCATCGTGGATTCGGTGTGCCAAAGGCGTTTCGTGGATTCGAAACGTGTGCTCGTGGATTCGAGTGGCGTTCGTGGATTCGAACGTGTGCAGTGGACGTGCAATCGGTGAGCGCAAGGTCCGAAGAAGTTGAAGGAGGGGTTTGAGTCCGTGGAGTCGGTAATCACCTTGTTATTCTTCTTTTCTTAGTGGATTGTTATTGCGTGTTGGTCCCGTGGTTTTTCTCCTGGATTGGAGTTTCCACGTATATCTCGGTGTGCTATTTTTATTTTCCGCATTGGTTTTTATTTTGCACTGAGATTTGTTTTTTAAATATTACACCTATTCACCCCCCTCTAGGTGTTTGATAGTACCTATTTAGATCCTTGTGGATCCTTATATATAAAAACCAATAATTGGTATCGGAGCGGATTTTAGGTTTATCTATCATGTCGGGTGAAAGTGGTAATATTTTTAGACCTCCTCTTTTTGATGGGACCAATTATGCGTATTGGAAAGTGCGGATGAGAGCTTTTCTCATCTCAATTGATGAACGTGTTTGTTTCACCTGCTGAATGTGCTCAAGAAATTCCAAATAAAATATCCCTGCGTTCTACGCGTCGATAGCTTCGAAACAAGTACCTGCACGCCCAAATCGGAGCCCCGTAGGTCAAGTTATAAATTCCACAATACGGGCGCGCAAAAACACACAACCACACAACTGTAAAATCTTGCACAGATAAAGAGGAAGATGTATACCTTCGGGAAGGCCTCAAGAAATTCCAAAAAAAATACCACGATGATCCTCGCGTCGAGTAGATGAAAAAAGTCTATAAGCACGTCCTGAACCGAGACTCGTGCGCGGAGATCTCCTCGGATGAAGCTGCTGTCCTCACAAATCCTCACAGCAAACCAGTGTCCCAGTGAGGAAGGAAAAACTCCTCGAAAAACGCGAAACCAGAAAATGTGCGAGCAACCAAAATCGTAGCCTCACCTGTTGCGAATCCAACGGCGAAAAAATCGCTCAAAAAGATGGTCGGAGTAGGCCGGGGAGCTCGTGCACCGAAGAGTGACGGAAGAAGCACCGAAGAAAGAGCGTCGCGCCGCGCCAAGAAAATGAGAATCTCGAAAAGCGTGCCCCCAAAAATCCCCAAACTCTGCAGATGGAAGCTACTCTGCGAGAGGAACAACTTTGCTGAAGACCTCCCATCGGTTTGAAGCTCGGAAGTGGAAGAAAAGGGGTGAACAAGGCAGCTCGGATCGTTTAAATAGGCCCAGAAAAACAAATCCCAAAATTACGGTTATATCCCAATTTCCGGGCGCCCGCGCGTTTCAGGCCGCTACAGTGTTGGGCCCGGCCCAACACTGTGCGGGCCCGAATCGTCCCTGGGCCTCCACGTCGCCCACGAAACAGCGCACAGCGCTCCGCACCACCCAGCTCTCGCCACGTAGCCCGCCCCGGACGACGACACGTGGCGGGCCCGGTCAACGCGTGCCTGACGCGCGCACATGCGCGCTGCCAGCGCCGCCTGCGCACTGTGCCAGGCACGCGCCCTGAGGAGCTCCCCAGCCTGCTCCGTGGACCGAGCGTGCTACACCGGACCAACCACACGCCACCACGTGTCACCCTCCGGTCCACCGTACACCGCGCTTTTCCCCGTGGACCGCGCCCGCTGCGCCGGCCAACCGAGAGCCGCCACGTGGCCCGCGCCCGGTGCACACCTCCGCGGTGGACCGCGCTCCTGCCCGCGCCTGCCCGCGCGCCTGCACCGCCGTGCTCTGCCGCTGCCCGCCGCGCTCCGCCGCTGCCCCCGCGCGCCGCCGCCGCCTCCCGCCGGCGCCGGAACAGTAGCACTTGCCTCGAAAAGCGTGCGTGACATCCGGGCTCCGAAAAATGCAAGTAAATAGTCCATCTTCATCGTTTTCGCGTGCTGAATCCAAATTCGATGTCCGTTTCTCCAAATTCTCATCCGAAATTTTGCCGAAGGCCCCCGGAAAGCCCACTTGATCCGATTTTCGCGCCGGGTCCATTTCAAAAATCTGGTTTGCCAAATTCCATCTCTAAAAATTCCCGAAGGCATCCGGAGAGGTGAACTATTATCCAAACTTCGCCCTGAGTCCAAATTTGACATCTGCGTCGCGCGAAATCACTTCTAAACACTCGACGGGTCCTCCAAACACTCCCGTGATCCATTTTTAAGCCCGAAGTCCACCACTTGAGTCCAAATTGCGCCCAAACACCACCAACACACCACACAAGCCTTCGAAAGCTGCCAAACAACCAGAAAACTCCCCCGCGGGAAAACTAGGTCCTCACACAGCATCCATCTGATACCTGTAGCTTGAGGGAGGGTCGATGCTTTCGATGTGGGCAGCCAGGCCACATCCGAGCTACGTGCCCCTTTCGGACCTTGGTAGCACCTCCTTCAGCATTGGCCCCTACCGCATCCCCGCAGGGGTCGCAGCCGCGGCTACAGAGATGGCAGCGGCAGCAGAGGCAGCCTCACCAGGCAGGCAGGTGCATCATCTGCGTCAGTACTTGTGATCAGCGGCAGGGACGCTGCTATCTTTGTGGCCAGTTTGGACATTTGCGGGCTTCGTGCCCCCAGCCGGCATGTGCAGCATCGACTTCTGCATCTGTTCCTACCACTTCCCAGCTGCGACCGGGAGCTCCACCGACAGGTCTCCAGGCAGACCGAGTTTCGCCTCCACACCCTTCTGGTGAGAGACAGCCGATGTTGAGTGATCAGGGCGGCTTAGCACAGGCGGGGGATTCTGCTACGACTGACTGTGTGGTGGCAGGTATGATTTATTTCTGGCATTTGGATTCATGTTCTATTTGTTATACGAGTATCGCATTCTTTTTGGTAGATCTGTTGCATCATCGCATGGGTTAGAGGTAGGGCTTTTACCACGTGCACGAGAGGTTCTGTTTCCCGATTACACTGCACGTGGAGGAGTGCTAATGGTCCTGCCCGATGCAGATCGAGTCATGGATTTTGTCAGCGGACCCGATGGTCCTGTATCAGTTGTGGGATTTTGTTTTAATACTTGGGATGTTTAGCTGGCTCGCTATTTCGCGGCAATTGATCACGCCGCAAGATTGGTGACCTTTAGCGAGCCAGGCCAGGAGATGATTGTGTAGAGGGTGCCAGAGTGCTTTCTTCGCCTCGTGTTACGGCTTTTTGGTGTTGGCATATTTCGTGAGTCAAGTCAGTAAGTTGAGTCGGAGTCTTGAAGTGATCAAATTGTCAATCAGCAATCGAAGACTTAGAGAATATTCAACAAGAGCTCAAGTTGACACTCAGTGTTTTGAGTCTTGAAGATTGAAGGTGAAGAATTGTGGATCAATTGCATCAATCTTAAGGAAAATGGATTCGGATTGATCAGGTACGTTTAACTAAATAATTTTGGTGATCCGAATACTTGTTATAGTGTAGAAACACTTGGTTGAATTTTTAATTGCATAAAAATCAAAAACTGGACATGGGACATGTTCAGGATCCGGATCAGACAATCCAATCCGGATCCCGAAGGGTGTTGGTTCATATGCAAATCCAATCCGGATCCAAGCCAATTCTGATCCGGATCCCGAACATTGGTTTTTGCTGAAATATATGAACGATCCAGATCGGGCATTACAATCTGGATCCCGAACCTTCGTTTTTCTGAAATTGTCTGTCTCGTTACGACAATCCGGATCGCCGTAATTCCGATCCGGATCGTCGTCCTGTAAAATTTCAGATAAGGTAAGTTTTTTATTCTTATCTCTTTCCAAAGGTTTCTAAACTATAAATAGACACTTAGGGTTTCTCAAGAACTACCGATCAATTTATAAAACACTTGAGAGCAACCCTAGAGGCTAGGTTTTTATCGTTCTTCTTTATAGCCTCTTTTAGGTCAATTCGATGGTTCTTTCAAGAACATATCTTTTGTCGAATTGATCTAATCTTTGCTTAGAGATTCCATCCATGGTTCTTCATTGATAATCTAAGCAAAGGATCACCATCGAAGCCAATATTCTTACCGGCTGAGTTTGCGTCGTGGATTCGACGTGGCATCGTGGATTCGGTGTGCCAAAGGCGTTTCGTGGATTCGAAACGTGTGCTCGTGGATTCGAGTGGCGTTCGTGGATTCGAACGTGTGCAGTGGACGTGCAATCGGTGAGCGCAAGGTCCGAAGAAGTTGAAGGAGGGGTTTGAGTCCGTGGAGTCGGTAATCACCTTGTTATTCTTCTTTTCTTAGTGGATTGTTATTGCGTGTTGGTCCCGTGGTTTTTCTCCTGGATTGGAGTTTCCACGTATATCTCGGTGTGCTATTTTTATTTTCCGCATTGGTTTTTATTTTGCACTGAGATTTGTTTTTTAAATATTACACCTATTCACCCCCCTCTAGGTGTTTGATAGTACCTATTTAGATCCTTGTGGATCCTTATATATAAAAACCAATAATTGGTATCGGAGCGGATTTTAGGTTTATCTATCATGTCGGGTGAAAGTGGTAATATTTTTAGACCTCCTCTTTTTGATGGGACCAATTATGCGTATTGGAAAGTGCGGATGAGAGCTTTTCTCATCTCAATTGATGAACGTGTTTGTTTCACCTGCTGAATGTGCTCAAGAAATTCCAAATAAAATATCCCTGCGTTCTACGCGTCGATAGCTTCGAAACAAGTACCTGCACGCCCAAATCGGAGCCCCGTAGGTCAAGTTATAAATTCCACAATACGGGCGCGCGAAAACACACAACCACACAACTGTAAAATCTTGCACAGATAAAGAGGAAGATGTATACCTTCGGGAAGGCCTCAAGAAATTCCAAAAAAAATACCACGATGATCCTCGCGTCGAGTAGATGAAAAAAGTCTATAAGCACGTCCTGAACCGAGACTCGTGCGCGGAGATCTCCTCGGATGAAGCTGCTGTCCTCACAAATCCTCACAGCAAACCAGTGTCCCAGTGAGGAAGGAAAAACTCCTCGAAAAACGCGAAACCAGAAAATGTGCGAGCAACCAAAATCGTAGCCTCACCTGTTGCGAATCCAACGGCGAAAAAATCGCTCAAAAAGATGGTCGGAGTAGGCCGGGGGAGCTCGTGCACCGAAGAGTGACGGAAGAAGCACCGAAGAAAGAGCGTCGCGCCGCGCCAAGAAAATGAGAATCTCGAAAAGCGTGCCCCCAAAAATCCCCAAACTCTGCAGATGGAAGCTACTCTGCGAGAGGAACAACTTTGCTGAAGACCTCCCATCGGTTTGAAGCTCGGAAGTGGAAGAAAAGGGGTGAACAAGGCAGCTCGGATCGTTTAAATAGGCCCAGAAAAACAAATCCCAAAATTACGGTTATATCCCAATTTCCGGGCGCCCGCGCGTTTCAGGCCGCTACAGTGTTGGGCCCGGCCCAACACTGTGCGGGCCCGAATCGTCCCTGGGCCTCCACGTCGCCCACGAAACAGCGCACAGCGCTCCGCACCACCCAGCTCTCGCCACGTAGCCCGCCCCGGACGACGACACGTGGCGGGCCCGGTCAACGCGTGCCTGACGCGCGCACATGCGCGCTGCCAGCGCCGCCTGCGCACTGTGCCAGGCACGCGCCCTGAGGAGCTCCCCAGCCTGCTCCGTGGACCGAGCGTGCTACACCGGACCAACCACACGCCACCACGTGTCACCCTCCGGTCCACCGTACACCGCGCTTTTCCCCGTGGACCGCGCCCGCTGCGCCGGCCAACCGAGAGCCGCCACGTGGCCCGCGCCCGGTGCACGCCTCCGCGGTGGACCGCGCTCCTGCCCGCGCCTGCCCGCGCGCCTGCACCGCCGCGCTCTGCCGCTGCCCGCCGCGCTCCGCCGCTGCCCGCCGCCGCCGCCGCCTCCCGCCGGCGGCCGGAACAGTAGCACTTGCCTCGAAAAGCGTGCGTGACATCCGGGCTCCGAAAAATGCAAGTAAATAGTCCATCTTCATCGTTTTCGCGTGCTGAATCCAAATTCGATGTTCGTTTCTCCAAATTCTCATCCGAAATTTTGCCGAAGGCCCCCGGAAAGCCCACTTGATCCGATTTTCGCGCCGGGTCCATTTCAAAAATCCGGTTTGCCAAATTCCATCTCTAAAAATTCCCGAAGGCATCCGGAGAGGTGAACTATTATCCAAACTTCGCCCTGAGTCCAAATTTGACATCTGCGTCGCGCGAAATCACTTCTAAACACTCGACGGGTCCTCCAAACACTCCCGTGATCCATTTTTAAGCCCGAAGTCCACCACTTGAGTCCAAATTGCGCCCAAACACCACCAACACACCACACAAGCCTTCGAAAGCTGCCAAACAACCAGAAAACTCCCCCGCGGGAAAACTAGGTCCTCACACAGCATCCATCTGATACCTGTAGCTTGAGGGAGGGTCGATGCTTTCGATGTGGGCAGCCAGGCCACATCCGAGCTACGTGCCCCTTTCGGACCTTGGTAGCACCTCCTTCAGCATTGGCCCCTACCGCATCCCAGCAGGGGTCGCAGCCGCGGCTACAGAGATGGCAGCGGCAGCAGAGGCAGCCTCACCAGGCAGGCAGGTGCATCATCTGCGTCAGTACTTGTGATCAGCGGCAGGGACGCTGCTATCTTTGTGGCCAGTTTGGACATTTGCGGGCTTCGTGCCCCCAGCCGGCATGTGCAGCATCGACTTCTGCATCTGTTCCTACCACTTCCCAGCTGCGACCGGGAGCTCCACCGACAGGTCTCCAGGCAGACCGAGTTTCGCCTCCACACCCTTCTGGTGAGAGACAGCCGATGTTGAGTGATCAGGGCGGCTTAGCACAGGCGGGGGATTCTGCTACGACTGACTGTGTGGTGGCAGGTATGATTTATTTCTGGCATTTGGATTCATGTTCTATTTGTTATACGAGTATCGCATTCTTTTTGGTAGATCTGTTGCATCATCGCATGGGTTAGAGGTAGGGCTTTTACCACGTGCACGAGAGGTTCTGTTTCCCGATTACACTGCACGTGGAGGAGTGCTAATGGTCCTGCCCGATGCAGATCGAGTCATGGATTTTGTCAGCGGACCCGATGGTCCTGTATCAGTTGTGGGATTTTGTTTTAATACTTGGGATGTTTAGCTGGCTCGCTATTTCGCGGCAATTGATCACGCCGCAAGATTGGTGACCTTTAGCGAGCCAGGCCAGGAGATGATTGTGTAGAGGGTGCCAGAGTGCTTTCTTCGCCTCGTGTTACGGCTTTTTGGTGTTGGCATATTTCGTGAGTCAAGTCAGTAAGTTGAGTCGGAGTCTTGAAGTGATCAAATTGTCAATCAGCAATCGAAGACTTAGAGAAGATTCAACAAGAGCTCAAGTTGACACTCAGTGTTTTGAGTCTTGAAGATTGAAGGTGAAGAATTGTGGATCAATTGCATCAATCTTAAGGAAAATGGATTCGGATTGATCAGGTACGTTTAACTAAATAATTTTGGTGATCCGAATACTTGTTATAGTGTAGAAACACTTGGTTGAATTTTTAATTGCATAAAAATCAAAAACTGGACATGGGACATGTTCAGGATCCGGATCAGACAATCCAATCCGGATCCCGAAGGGTGTTGGTTCATATGCAAATCCAATCCGGATCCAAGCCAATTCTGATCCGGATCCCGAACATTGGTTTTTGCTGAAATATATGAACGATCCGGATCGGGCATTACAATCCGGATCCCGAACCTTGTTTTTCTGAAATTGTCTGTCTCGTTACGACAATCCGGATCGCCGTAATTCCGATCCGGATCGTCGTCCTGTAAAATTTCAGATAAGGTAAGTTTTTGATTCTTATCTCTTTCCAAAGGTTTCTAAACTATAAATAGACACTTAGGGTTTCTCAAGAACTACCGATCAATTTATAAAACACTTGAGAGCAACCCTAGAGGCTAGGTTTTTATCGTTCTTCTTTATAGCTTCTTTTAGGTCAATTCGATGGTTCTTTCAAGATCTATCTTTTGTCGAATTGATCTAATCTTTGCTTAGAGATTCCATCCATGGTTCTTCATTGATAATCTAAGCAAAGGATCACCATCGAAGCCAATATTCTTACCGGCTGAGTTTGCGTCGTGGATTCGACGTGGCATCGTGGATTCGGTGTGCTAAAGGCGTTTCGTGGATTCGAAACGTGTGCTCGTGGATTCGAGTGGCGTTCGTGGATTCGAACGTGTGCAGTGGACGTGCAATCGGTGAGCGCAAGGTCCGAAGAAGTTGAAGGAGGGGTTTGAGTCCGTGGAGTCGGTAATCACCTTGTTATTCTTCTTTTCTTAGTGGATTGTTATTGCGTGTTGGTCCCGTGGTTTTTCTCCTGGATTGGAGTTTCCACGTAAATCTCGGTGTGCTATTTTTATTTTCCGCATTGGTTTTTATTTTGCACTGAGATTTGTTTTTTAAATATTACACCTATTCACCCCCCTCTAGGTGTTTGATAGTACCTATTTAGATCCTTGTGGATCCTTATATAAAAACCAACAATTGGTATCAGAGCGGGTTTTAGGTTTATCTATCATGTCGGGTGAAAGTGGTAATATTTTTAGACCTCCTCTTTTTGATGGGACCAATTATGCGTATTGGAAAGTGCGGATGAGAGCTTTTCTCATCTCAATTGATGAGCGTGTTTGGCAAACCGTTGAATACGGTTGGGTGCATCCTGTTGAGGAAGTAGGAAATTCTACTACCCCAAAACCTCGCTCTAGATGGTCCAAAGAGGAAATCGAAAGATCTTCTTACAATGGGAAAGGTATGAACGCTTTATATAATTCTCTTTCCTCGACTGAGTTTACACGAATTTCCGCGTGTGAAACCGCGAAGGAAATTTGGGATATTCTCAAAATTACACATGAGGGTACTAATCTTGTAAAAATTCAAAAGCTCCAGATGCTTACAAGTCAATTTGACTCTATTCATATGGAAGAGCATGAATTGTTTACAGATTATTACACTAGACTTCAAGATGTAATTAATACATGTGCTAATTTAGGAGAAAAGATCCCGGAGTCGAAAATTGTAAGAAAGATACTTCGGACTCTTCCGGAACGGTTTAGGGCAAAGGTTACCGCCATTGAAACCGTTAGTCATCCGGATGAGATGAGTGTAGAGGAATTAGTAGGTGCTTTACAAACTTATGAGATGACTTTTCCTACTAATCAAATTTCTTCCAAGTCTTCTTCTAAGCTTACAGGTATTGCATTCAAATCAACAAAGGAAGAAGGCGAATCGAGTTCCGACGATGAAATCTCTTTTGCCGAGTTTGAAGAACAATTGGCGCGGATCACAAAGAAATTTCGTCGGAAATTTTGGAAGAATCGAACCGATGGATCTTCATCCACGAAACCATCTAAAGGATCATCGGGTTCTAAATCCTCTAAACTCAAAGGCGTTGCAAAACCTTCTAAAGAAAAAGAAAAAGATGATTTCGAAGGGGAAATCCGATGCTATCGATGCAAAGGCTACGGCCATATTTCAACGGATTGTCCTTCTAAGAAATCATACAAAAAGAAGGCTTTGCAAGCAAAAACTTGGGACGATTCTAGTTTCGATGAATCGACCTCAAGTGAAGAGGAAAAAGAAAAAATTGTTGCTTTTCATGCCTCTCAAATTCCCTCTTCTAATTTGTGTTTATCATCTTTAGTCACTGACTCTATTCCTTTGATTTTGCATGAAACATCAACATCCGGCGGAGAGTCATCAAGTGAGGGGGAGTCGGACGAAGAAGAACTCGTTGAGGCATACCAACAACTTCTTGCGGAATCAAAGAAGATGGCCAAGCATATCAAGAAGTTGAGGAAGCAACGACTTGAGGTTCAAGACGAGAATCAAGCTTTAAAGATCAAACTTCATGATCTCGAGGAGGAACAAGGACGGTTATTGGATAACAATAAAATCCTCCAAGAAAAGTTAAACCAATCGGAGACAAACAAAATCATATATGGACAAGATTGGTTTTCTAGAAAAGCAGTTTGAGGAGATTCATGTCACCAACCAAGCTTTGACCAAGCAAGTTCATGAACTCAAATCCGACATACAAAGGCTTTCAACCGGTTCCAAGAAACTAGAAAGTATGTCCGGATTAGGTCAAACAAGCAAGGTTGGTTTGGGATTTAAAAAGGACCAAACTGTGCATGCTTCAAGTTCCACAATAAAATTGAAAGAAAGAACTTGTCACCTATGTGGACTTGAAGGACATTTGGTGAAGAATTGCCCGAAAAAGAGAAAGAAGAATCCTTCGGCAACTTCATCTACGGGGCGAACTCAACGGAATCAAAAGACACATCAAGTCAAAGGAGTTCACTCAACCCACCAAAGGTCCGAGCCACAACATCAATCATACAAGTGGATTATTGCGAGGCAAAGACCTAAGGTGGACCAACAGTCAAAGCGGACAACCCCCGGCCACAACGAATCAAGACAACCCAAAATCCAGCGATTTTGGATTCGGAAAGGTGATATCTTTCCTTGTCTTAAGTTCTAAATAGCTTTTGACTGTATGTAATGCTTTGATTGGTTTTTCCTTCATATTTTTCTTAATCTTTGCATTACATGTTTTTCAATGCTCTTTGTTTTTATACTTTGTTTTTGAACAAAAGGGTTTTTATTGAACAAGTGCATTGAATAAAAAGGGCTTCACGTTCATTCACTCCAAATTAATTTATATGGATTATCAACTTTACTCCATAATCATAATCTTGAAGATACTTCATTATAGGAGTTTTTGATAGTTATAAGCATCAAATTTTAGAAATCATGTGTGATCTTTAGATGCTTAATCTATCTCGGTTGTGTGAATTCTTTGTGACAACACAAGTGCTATAAACATTTCTAAAAATCCTGTGTTGCACTCAAGAACAAAACACATTGAACTTAGATATCATTTTCTTAGAGAGCTAGTTGAATCAAATATTCTTCAACTTTCATATATTTCAACTGAAGATCAATTGGCTGACATTTTAACAAAACCTTTGGATCAAAAACGATTTATTCACTTGCGTAAGGCAATTGGAATGCTTTCCTTGAAATGATCTCCTTTTTGAAACCAATCCTTAGGTTAGGTTTTGTTTTTGTGTTTTTGTTCTTCATCTATGTTTGTACATAGGACATTAATTGAGCATTGATTATATTGACTTTAATTGCATCTTTCACGCATTTAGAAATCTATTATGCTTTTGACATCATAATATTTCGATGTTGCAATGATCATTTATGTTTATTAAGTCATTTTTTTTAAGTGATCAAAGTCAATTTCTCTCTCAATGATCTCTTGGTATAGTCATTATCTTATTTGACTATTTAGTCGAGTATGAATGCGAGATCAATTTTTGGTTGAATACCTTATATATTAAATAATTGATAGCCAATTGAGGGGGAGTCAAAGAAAAGTAAAATGCTCAAAAGATGTGGAAAGAGTTACATCCCAATGAGGAGTGTGAAAACTACCACCACATGGAGGAAAGAGCTACCACCTCGGTCGTCCGAGTACTGTGTGCAGCTACCACATGAATACCAAGCATGGTTTTTCAATTTTGATTAAATAAATGCATATTGAAATACTTGACTCTGTCAAATTTCAAGGTTGGTATAAGGTGGGATTTTTAACGAAAGATGCTCAAAGAGCCACTCTCTTCAACAGATTGTCTAGATATATTATCTAACTTATCTGGGATTTCAAACATCTATTGATCTTGGTATTTCATTTTCTTTACCAAATTGATGATTTGATAAAGGCATTACGCATAAGATCATGTTAGATGTGATTGAAGTTGTTCAACTTTAAGGGTTTTAATTTTCATAAATTTTCGTTTCATTTTTGAGTATTTTTGATAGATTTGGTATAATCTATTTCTTGTTGCATGAAACGATGACTTTTGTTTAAAGTTGATGCGCTAAAGTGCTTACATACTTTTTCTGGTTTTTATGGAATTTTTCTAAATTATTCTGATGAAAGAAATTTGGATCATATACCTCAATCTCAAGAAAGGGTAGAATTCAAGATTGATGTCATTTGGAAATCTCTGTAAGTCATCTTTGTAAATCCGTTACATCTTGATAGAGTTTGGATCTCAAGATTATTTTTGATGACTTGTGTTTGATGAATATAACATGAAAAACTGTTTATAATGTTTTATCTTTGTTTTTCATGATTTAGGAGTAAATCTTTTTAATTTTGTGAAATTAATTGGATTGAATGGCATCTGTGTGAATTCATTGTTTAAGCACTTAAATTGATTTCTTGATGGAATACAAATCGGTATTTGAAAAGATTCTAAAATCTGGATTTGTTTCAAGAAATATTATTTGATTTTTGCTTTCTGGTACCGGTACGCAATCTGCATTTTTGTTATATACCGGAACTGAGCTTTTATCTCTCTTTCTCTATGAACTAATGTTGTTAGTGATTTCCTTTTGTCTAGTATGTTCACTGTTTGACAATTTGTGACAAAAAGGGGGAGAACAAAAATATGGATCGTATCACAAGGGGGAGAACAAAATGCTCAAGACAGGGGGAGAACATGAGAACATGGAGAACATGTTAGAGATGCTCAAGATAGGGGGAGATAAAGAAAAGATTGAAAGAGCCGAAAAACAAAAGAACCAAAAGGACGAAATCAAATGTAGGATTTTAATTTCTAACGACTAACGTTTGATTTTGTTTGGAGTTTTGTTTTGCAGGAATTACATCACTTTAAGACTCCAAGTCCTAAGTCATAGAGTATGTTCTAGGACTGTTTGGTTCAAATGTAATTTTGTATTTATTGGATCTTTCACGCAAAGAAAATCAATGTTTTGGTGATAACATTGAATTTCGATTTTTTGGTTTAAGATGAGTGACTTGAGCGTTTTTATGTATTTTTGGGTTTTGTCACGAAATTGCCAAAGGGGGAGATTGTTACGGCATTTTGGTGTTGGCATATTTCGTGAGTCAAGTCAGTAAGTTGAGTCGGAGTCTTGAAGTGATCAAATTGTCAATCAGCAATCGAAGACTTAGAGAAGATTCAACAAGAGCTCAAGTTGACACTCAGTGTTTTGAGTCTTGAAGATTGAAGGTGAAGAATTGTGGATCAATTACATCAATCTCAAGAAGAAAGGATTCAAAAGATCAGGTATGTTTAACTAAATAATTTTGGTGATCCGAATACTTTTATAGTGTGTAGAAACACTTGGATGAATTTTTAATTGCATAAAAATCAAAAACTGGACATGGGACATGTTCAGGATCCGGATCAGACAATCCAATCCGGATCCCGAAGGGTATTGTTCATTGGCAAATCCAATCCGGATCAAAGGCCAATTCCGATCCGGATCCCGAACATGTTTTGCTGAAATGTATGAACGATCCGGATCGGGCATTGCAATCCGGATCCCGAACCTTGGTTTTTCTGGAATTGTCTATCTCGTTACGACGATCCGGATCGCAGTAATCCGATCCGGATCGCCGTCCTGAAAAATTTCAGATAAGGTAAGTTTTTGATTCTTATCTCTTTCCAAAGGTTTCTAACCTATAAATAGACATTTAAGGTTTCTCAAAAACGACCGATCAATTTATAAAACACTTGAGAGCAACCCTAGAGGCTAGGTTTTTATCGTTCTTCTTTATAGCCTCTTTTAGGTCAATTCGATGGTTCTTTCAAGAACATATCTTTTGTCGAATTGATCTAATCTTTGCTTAGAGATTTCTCCATCCATGGTTCTTCATTGATAATCTAAGCAAAGGATCACCATCGAAGCCAATATTCTTACCGGCTGAGTTTGCGTCGTGGATTCGACGTGGCATCGTGGATTCGGTGTGCTAAAGGCGTTTCGTGGATTCGAAACGTGTACTCGTGGATTCGAGTGGCGTTCGTGGATTCGAACGTGTGCAGTGGACGTGCAATCGGTGAGCGCAAGGTCCGAAGAAGTTGAAGGAGGGGTTTGAGTCCGTGGAGTCGGTAATCACCTTGTTATTCTTCTTTTCTTAGTGGATTGTTATTGCGTGTTGGTCCCGTGGTTTTTCTCCTGGATTGGAGTTTCCACGTAAATCTCGGTGTGCTATTTTTT
>JAQOTM010000968.1:0-43220 GCA_029168755.2 Tillandsia fasciculata
GCGAGATTATACTGACACAAGAGCTTGAAGTATCTGTTCACTCAAAAAGGAGCTGAATGTGAGGCAACGCCTGTGGTTAGAGCTGCTAAAGCATTATGACGAGGTATCCTTTATCACCGCCGGCAAGCCAATGTTGTGGCGGATGCTTTGAGCAGGAGGACGAGCCTGAGCTTATTGATCTCGCAGCAGGCGCCGTTGTGCGGCAGATGAGGAGATTACAGCTGGAGGTAGTATCCCCCCTGGGTCTCTGCTAGACTCATGTCATGGTCTTGCAGCCCACTCTGTTGGAGAGGATCAGGGACACTCAAGTGAGGACCCCACTGATGAGGATCAGGACGCAGCTTCAGCAGATCAGACAGGGGATTTTTCTGTGAAGCAGCGGGAGTACTGCGTACAGGGACCGAGTGTGTGTGCCTATGGATCAGGAGATTAGAGATCAGATTTTGAGAGAGGCCCACTATACACCTTATACTATCCACCCTGGAGTACTAAGATGTATAAGGACCTCAAGGCACAGTTTTTGGTGGCCCGGAATGAAGCGGGATGTTGGGAGATTCGTTGCTCATTGTTTAACTTGTCAGCAAGTGAAAGCAGAGCATCGCGTTCCTGCTGGCAAGTTGCAGAGTCTTCCAATTCCGAGTGGAATGGGACCACATCACTATGGATTTCGTCACGGGATTGCCGAGGGCGCAGAGCGGGTGCAGATGCGATCTGGTTATTGTTGACAGACTCACCAAGTCGGCGCACTTCTTGCCAGTTCAGATGACTTGTCATTGGAGCTTTGGCACAGTTGTATATGGATGAGATTGTGAGGCTTCACGGTATCCCTGCTTCGATTGTGTCAGATCGGGACCCGAGATTCGTACATCACGCTTTTGGGGGAGTTTGCATTCTGCTTTGGGGACTCAGCTCAGGTTTAGCACTGCTTTCCACCCACAGACCGATGGGCAGTCAGAGCGCACCATTCAGACCCTCGAGGATATGCTTAGAGCGTGCGTTATGGATTTTGGAGGAGGGTGGTACCGGCACTTATCTTTAGTTGAGTTTGCGTACAACAACAGCTATCAGGCGAGCATCCGGATGGCTCCGTTTGAAGCGTTGTATGGACGCAAGTGTCGGTCCCCCTTATATTGGAGTGACGTGGTGAGAGGAGGACTTTGGGACCGGAGTTACTTTTGGAGGCAGAGGAAAAGGTCAGGATTATTCGCCGGCATCTTGAGACAGCCCAGAGTCGTCAGAGGAGCTACGCGTATACTCGACGGCGAGACCTGGAGTTTCAGATTGGTGATCATGTCTTCTTGAAGGTCTCGCCCTCGAAAGGGGTCCGGAGATTTGGAGTACGGGGGAGCTCAGTCCCCGTTTTATTGGACCCTTTGAGGTACTGGATAGAGTTGGTCCTGTGGCATACAGAGTTGCCTTGCCCCCGCGCCTGGCCGGAGTTCATGATGTCTTCCACGTCTCAGCTCTGAGGAAGTATGTTTTGACCCGTCGCACGTGATTGACTTCACTTCGTTGGAGATCGGCGAGGACTTGGTTTTCGAGGAGCGCCCGTTGCGGATTCTTGCTCGTGAGGTGAGGGAATTGCGCAATCGGGCCATTCCTTATGTGAAGATCCTATGGAGCCATCATGAGGAGCGAGAGGCTACTTGGGAGCTAGAGACAGAGATGAGAGATGCCTACCCCTTCTTGTTCGAGGCCGCAGTTTGAGGTACTCTGCTTGTTTATTTTCGTTTCGGGGACGAAACTTTTTTTAGTGGGGGAGGGTGTAGTATTCCGAACCCCCATGCAGCTTTTTCCCGTGAATCCACTGTTTAGACACCTGTTGATGGTGTATCTGGCCCATAGTGCATCAAGGGGATGCCACTGATGGACCCAGTGAGCTTAGTTAGCTGTTTTGGCCTTCGGCTGCTTATGCCGAATGTTAGAATTTTATTTAGGCCAAACGGAGGGTGGATTTGGATTCAGCGCGGAAAAACACTTGAGATTGGCTTTTGGTTTGCCCAATTCGGAGTCCGGATGCCCAAAAGCGACACCCGGAAGTTTTGACAGTTTTTGGCGCTTGCGGGAGCCTCCGGCAAATTTTGGAGGCGGAATTTGGCGAAACGGACCTCGTTTTTGGAATCACAGCGCGCGAAAACGGTCAAGACGGGCTATTTGCTGGTCAAATTTGTGCTTGGGTTACTGTTCATGCCGGATGTGTGGCCGGAACAGTGTCGCCGGCATCGCCGGCGGCGGCCGCGGCGGCGGGCAGCGTCGGCGGGCGGCGGCGCCGCCGCGGGCAGGCGGCAGGCGGCGGCCCAGGGCGCGGCAGGCCGCGGGCAGGCGCGCGGTCCACCGCGCGGGGCGTGCACCGGAGGCGGGCCACGTGGCGCCTTCCGGTTGGCCGGTTGCAGCATTCGCGGTCCACGGAGTTTTGGGCCGGGTGCACGGTGGACCGGGTGGACGCGTGGCGGATCGGGATTGGCGGGACTTGGTGCGCGCGGTCCACGCGATGGCCGGGGCAGGTGACCGTACGCCCGGGGCAGCCGGCCGACGTGCGCGGTGCACGGCCGTCGTGCGCGGTGCACGGCTTGTCGGGGACGCGTGGCACGCCGCCAGTGGCTGGCTCTGGTGCACCGGGTGCAGCGGGGTTTTTGGGCTTAGTGGGCTGGGCTGTGCTGTGGGCCGGGCCGCACTGTGCGCGCCCGGAAATCTGGGCCGGCCCGTTACTGTAGCCGCCCGAAAATCCCCAAGCGCCCGAAAGTGGGGACACAGAGGGTATTTTCCGAATTGTTTTTCAGCCTCTATATAATGCACAGTCCGAGCCTTCTTCTCCTCTATTGTTCTCCCAAACCGAGCCAAATCTGCAAATGCCTATTTCTAGCAAAATTTTGCATCTTTTTGTCCTGGATCTTCCTACCAAATCTTAGGAATTTTGGTGGCACGAATCCCGAGGTTCCCCATTTTACGGTGCGGCGCGACGTTGCTTACTTGTGTTCTTCCTTCGGCGCAGTGTTCGTGTTTTTGCTCCCCCGAGCTACCCCGACATCATTTTCCTGTGATTCTTGCACCAGTGGACTCCTAAGAGGTAGAACTTCATCTTTCGTTATAGTCGCGCTTTTCCGTTTCGAGGTTTTGGCACGGTTTTCGAGGCTACAAGTGACCCCCTTTTTCTGTATGGAATTCTTGACAGCAGTGGAGTGTTTCAGCCTTATCTTCGCGCACGAGTGTCTGATGGAAACGAGCTTATACAACTTTTGCATCTACGGATCGCAAGGAACGCGCTCGTATTTTTAGTGGATTTTTGTGAATTTTCCTTCGAGGTGATAATTAAGGATCTCTCTGTGAATAGTAATCTACCCTTAATCATGATTAGTGTTTGAGAGTGTCCACTTGCTGAATTTTTATCTTGGTGTACAGAACTCGGATTTGGGCGTGCAAGGTACCGTTGCGAAGCTATCGTCGCGAGGATCGCCAGGATATTTTTATTAGAATTTTCTGGACATTTGTTGCAGGTGATAATTTGACAGTTTAGTACTTGTGTTTGTATGTGGTAATTAGTGCTGTGATTGTGACCCTAGTGTAATTAGTGGATTCCTTGTTGTACCAGGAGTATTGTGGGGGCGCGGATTTGGATTTTTGGTATTCTCTGACTGTACAAGTTGGGACAGTTGCGCTTCAGGTGGGTGGTCGTTACACTCCTCTTTTTGTATGCCCACTAGGAATGTCAGAGTACTTTGTTATAACAATGTTGAACGTGTTGATTGTTAGACTTGCATGCTCTAGGGAATCGCTTATTAATTCTGGAACTTATACCCCGTGACAACATAGAATTAGAGGACTGCAAAACCAAGGTTTATTCATGTGAAACGGTCATCCTAGCCTATATCACTTCAACTGTTATACTTGGAAATTGGAACATTGCATGATTTAACTGATCACCTGATGATTGTCATCTTTTACTGCTACACTATTTGGAATTGACTTAGGAGAAACCATGCTTTTCTCTTTCTCCTTTCATTGTTGGCATTAGCGGCTTACTCGCTCAGGTTCGAGCGTATAGTGGACAGTGTAGGCAGGTATTGGGGAATTGGGGACAGGCTGAGTGGTCAGGGGGTTGCGGCGACCACGGATCTTTGGTGGTTGACCGGATTGTTTTTATTGCATCAGATTGGGCGTTCGGGGATCGGGCTTACTTTAGTGGAGGGTTGTGCCCACTTCTTGAGTCTCGATCCAGTCCTGCTATTATGAGACAGTGGTTACAGAGATGTTGATACAGTGGTATTATTTGTACTCGTGTGGGTCGCTCCCCTCGAGTGCCACTCCGGAGTAGGCTTTCCACGGTGTGAGCGCCGGGCACCATGCTAGTTTCTTGAGTTCCACGGTGTGAGCGCCGGGCACCAGGCTGGGTTTTTGAGTTCGATTGGCAGAGCAGGCAGGGCCAGTGTTCACTGGCAGTCAGATTGGGTCTTTATGACCGGATACTTGATTCTGATGAATCACTTTTCCCATCCTTATTGGTTGGTCATGTAGAGGCATATTAGGGATAGCATTTTTATCAGTCGCTTTATTTATTAGCATCCCTTCCTTCTTCTTTCCTTTTTGCCTCGGTGCACCTGGTGGGCATATCTGAGCTGAGGCTTTACCCACTAGGGGAGGCTACTGTTTATAGTAGTACTGACCCCCATTGTTTTTCTTGTTCCCTTCTTTCCCTTGTTTTGCAGAGTCCTCTGTGGGAGTTGCTGGGACATCAGCAACTGATCGGGGCAAGCGCATCGCTGACTAGTTAGAGAGCCTACCGAGGGTCGTAGCTGCTTGACTTTTGGGTACCAGATCTTCTCAGACAGTTTTTCTTTCTTTTCTTTTGGGGTCTGGCTTCTGCCAGCTTTATGTATTTTGTAGTTGTGAGCTGGGAGAGACACTTGTATTTATTTTACTGTTGTACTTTTATTTCCAGCTTCTGTCTGAGATACTGTAGTTTTATTTCAGCTCTGATTATTATTATGCTCTTTTATTATTATTTCATATCTGAGCAGGTTACCGACGCTTCGTGCATGTGGGAAATACCGCATGCACGGCGGATCTGTGGACGGGCCCGGGTTCTGGTTTACACCCGGGGCGTGACAAAGGCAGTGGCCGAGATAGAAGCATGCACCACTCGTGCTTTTCCGGTCATCCACCGATCCAGCCCAATCGGCATCTGAGTATCCAACAATATCCAACGTTGTTCCCATAGGATACCAAATTCCGAAATTGATTGTACCTTTGATATACCGGATGATCCGTTTCACCGCTTTCAGGTGAACCTCCTTCGGTGCTGATTGATATCTCGCACAAATCCCCACACTGAAGGATATATCCGGGCGACTAGCCGTGAGATATAGTAGACTTCCAATCATATTGCGGTACAGTTTCTCGTCTACATTCTCACTTTGTGATTCACTTCCAAGTCCCTTATGGCTAGTTCCCATTGGAGTTGGAAAATCTTTCGAATTTTCAAGGTCAAACTTTTTGACCAACTCCAGTGCATACTTGGATTGACACAAGTGAATTCCTTCATCGTTCTGCTTAACTTGTAATCCAAGAAAATAATTCAATTCGCCCATCATGGACATCTCAAATTCGCTTTCCATGGTCTCCGCGAATTTAGAAGCATCATTATCTCTCGTTGCTCCAAAAACAATGTCATCAACATAGATTTGAGCAACTATGAAATTGTTTTGATAATGCTTCACAAAGAGAGTCCTGTCAGCTCCCCCTCGAGTGTAGCCCTTTTCCAAAAGGTGCTTTGTCAACCTTTCGTACCATGCTCGCGGTGCTTGTTTCAGACCGTAAAGAGCCTTTTTCAGTCGAAAAACATGGTTAGGTAGTTTATGATCCACAAAACCTTTCGGTTGAGCTACATAAACTTCCTCATTTAAAAATCCATTTAAAAAGGCGCTCTTAACGTCCATTTGAAATAATCTGATTTTGAAATGACAAGCGATCGCAAACAATATACGAATGGACTCGAGTCTAGCTACAGGGGCGAAGGTTTCATCAAAGTCTATACCTTCTACTTGAGAATAGCCTTGAGCAACTAACCTTGCTTTGTTCCTGATGATAGTACCTTCTTCGTTTTTCTTGTTCTTGAAGATCCATTTGGTACCTATCACATTGTGTTGCTTCGGAGGCTTCGTCAGTTCCCAGACTTTGTTTCGCTCGAATTGATGGAGCTCTTCCTGCATTGCTTTAATCCAATAATCATCTTGGAGAGCTTCATCAACATTCCTTGGTTCGATTTGAGATACATAGCATGCAAATCCGCAAACCAATTGTCTCCGTGTTCTAACTCCTTCTTGTGGATCTCCAATTATGTTCGATTCAGGGTGATCCTTGGAGATGCGTAACGTTTGAGGTAGAGGAGTAGGCGGAGGTACACGAGATGATTCCTGCACATCAGATAAGCTTGAAGAACCGTTAGATGCATCAACATTATTATCGAAAGAATTGTTAGAAGAAGATGCATTAGCAGGTGTATCATCATCAAGAGAGATATCGAGGGTAGATTTTTCAGATTCAAAATGAAAAGCTTCATCTACCTTAACATTTATCGATTCTACGATCGTCTTAGATTCTAAGTTAAAAACTCGATATGCTCTACTGTTTGTAGAATAACCTAAGAAAATCCCTTCGTCACTTCGAGAGTCAAATTTTCCAAGATTTTCACGATCACGTAAAATAAAACACCGACTCCCGAAAATGCGAAAATATTTGATGTTAGGTTTTCTACTAAACCAAAGTTCATATGGTGTATTAAAGTCCCCGGGCGCAAGTACACTCGATTGATAACATAAACAGCAGTGTTCACCGCTTCAGCCCAAAAATATAAAGGTAAGTTCCGGCTGTGAAGCATAACACGTGCCATTTCCTGTACGACCCTGTTTTTGCGCTCGACTACACCATTTTGTTGAGGTGTGTAAGGTGCAGAGAATTCATGTTTAATGCCATTAGAAGAGCAAAAATCAATGAATTTGGAATTTATGAATTCCCCACCTCTATCACTCCTACTCGAGTAATCCTTTCATTCTTTTCTATCATAATACGATTGCAGATTTCGAGAAAAGAATCAAAAGTATCAGCTTTTTCTTTTAAGAAAGGCTACCCAAGTATATCTAGAAAATCATCAACCAACAAAAAATATACCATTTACCTCCCAGAGATGGTTGACGAGTTGGCCCCATTAAGTCCATATGCAAAAGTTCCAAAGGCCGTTTTGTACCTATGTGGTTCAAATTCTTGTGTGCAGTCCTAGACTGTTTTCCCTTTTGGCAACCGCCACACACAAGGTTTTGTTCAAAAGAAAGTTTCGGAACCCCCTTGACCACATCTTTATTTGAAATTCTAGCAAGTTCCTTAAAGTTTATGTGACCTAGCCTTTCATGCCAAAGTGTTTCATTTTTCAAAGATGCTAGGTTACATTTTTCAGAAATCTTAGAAGGAACTACATAACAGTTGTTTTCTGATCTAACCCCCTTTAAAAAGAAAGCATGGTTCATGTCAGTTACAGTGCATTTATCAGATGAAAAATTAACTGAATAACCACTATCACACAGTTGACTTATGCTTATGAGGTTAGTCTTAAGGCCATGAACAAATAATACATTATCTAGAACCGGGCCATCTGGAATAGCTACCGTTCCCTTTCCAACAATTTTGGAAGACCGACCATCTCCGAAAACAACAAGTCCTCCGGAGTTTTTCTCAAATGTTTGAAAACAGTTTTTATCGCCGGTCATATGACGGGAACACCCGCTATCCAGGTACCAAGACGAACTATCATATGCATGCAAAGAAACATTGGTAGCAAGACAGGGAAAGATTTCACCTTTGCGCACCCAAACCTTTTTGGAGTGCGTCGGTAATGGTCGTGAAGTTGATTTCCTAGGTGAGAGCGTCTTGCTTGAAGAATTGCTGCTCCTTGATGATGTCGTCTTGAGCGGTGTACTACCAAGGCTCTTTTCCGTCAATTTGATTGGAGTTGTTTTCCGAGGAATAGCCCTTTTGGTAGTTGTTGCAAGATGTTCTTGAGGTGTGCGTTTGGCTCCAGTCTTGCAGTTTCTTCTGATGTGCCCTGAAATGCCACAACGAAAACATACCTTGGATCTTGTCGATTCCGAAGAAGATGTAGTAGGTTCGTTGTCGTTGCTTGGCGTGAACACCGGTGTCGGAGGAGGAGATACCGACGGAGGCACAAATACCGTACCACTCGAACTTGGAATGTCTCCAGTTTGAGTGTATCCGAGGCCGAACTTGTTTCTTTGACCGAGACCAAGAAGTCTGTCCAACTTACTCCTTCCAGAAGAAAATCTCTGTAAGTCATCCTTTAGTTGGCGTATGGTCTCCGTCATTTCCAATTTTTCCTGTCGGGCCTCGCCGTTGAGCTTCAAGAAGTAATTCGCTTTGTTCACCATATCTACATAACTCTTCTCGAAATGCTCATTGGACTCTTGAAGGGAAACATTTGTCTTAATCAGATTGTCCCTTTCCACTTCAAGATCGGTTGAGATAGAGGTTACTCTTTTTACTTCATCTTCAAGATCCAGTAATCTCTCTTTCAACCCCTTGTTTTGTTTAGCCAATTTCTTTGAATCCCTCAAAAGCTTATGGTAGGCTAAAACAAAATCTTCACCTTCCGAATTATCTGACTCATCGTCCGTTGCAATCTTTTCCACAGTGGAGTTGGACAATGACTCGGATGTACTTGCCATTAAGCACATGAAGGGAGAAGATGTAGTGGACGCGTGGAAAGCTGTCGCGTTGTCTTCTTCATCACTTGACGATGACTCATTTGACGTGGAGTTGTCATCCCAAGTAACTACTTGCATCGCCTTCTTCTTTGCCGGATTCTTGTTGGGACATTCCGTTGCTATGTGGCCGTAGCCTCGACATTTGAAACACTGAACTTGTCCCTCAGAACTTTTCTTATCCTTTGAGAAGTTCTCTTGGCTTCTTGACTTGTAACTTGAAGAACCCTTGCCTTTCTTCGACTTTCCGAAGGATTGAGTTTTGCTTGAATTTCCCCTTCGAAAGTTGCGGCGAAACTTCCTTGTCAAGAGAGCGAGCTGCTTCTCAAAGTCCTCCATAGAAATGTTCTCGTCGTCGTCCGAGGAGGATGAATCCGCGTCTTCTTCTTTAGTTGATTTCAATGCGTAACCTGAAGACTTAGAAGAGGATGCCTTTCCAGAAGAATAGTTAGTAGGAAAAGTCATTTCATAAGTTTGTAAAGCACCTACTAATTCTTCTACACGCATTTCGTCCGGGTGTTTAATTGTTTCAATGGCTGCAACCTTCGGGCGAAATCGTTCAGGAAGAGTTCTTAGAATTTTTCTTACAACTTTAAATTCTGGAATCTTCTCTCCCAAGTTAGCACATGAGTTCACGATGTCTTGCAATCGTGTGTAATAGTCAGTGAAGGATTCATTCTCTGCCATAGAGATAGAGTCAAACTTGCTCGTGAGCATTTGCAGTTTCTGAATCTTCACTAAGTTAGTTCCCTCATGCGTAACTTGAAGAACATCCCAGATTTCTTTCGCAGTCTCACATGCCGAGACGCGAGAGAACTCAGTTTGTGACAAAGCATTAAATAGAGCATTAATCCCTTTGCCATTGTAAGAAGATAAGTCTATCTCTTCCTTGGTCCATTTCGACCTAGGTTTTAAGGTGCGAACATCATCTAAAATTTCAGTTGGATTAGACCATCCTAATTCAATTGATTGCCACACCCTTTCGTCGATGGAAATTAAGAAAGCTTTCATCCGTACTTTCCAGTACGCATAATTAGTTCCATCAAAGAAAGGGGGTCGATTGATGTTTCCACCTTCAACCATTGTTTACAACCCTATTCCCGCTCTGATACCACTTGTTGGGTTTAGGTTAATAAGGATCTAAATAGGGGAAAAAACACCTAGAGGGGGGTGAATAGGTGTAAACAATAAACACTCAAAAAATCATTGTGCGATAAAACCCAATGCGGAAAAATAAAAGAACACACAAGATTTTTACGTGGAAAACTCCAAACCGGAGTAAAAAACCACGGGACCGATAACACGGCGAAATCCACTAGAGTTAACACACGTACAAGGTGATATAACGTACTCACAGACGACTCAACCTTTTACCATACGCCCCTAGTAGATCTTCCCGCTCGCTCCACGACGCTTCTCGAATCCACGATCCGCGCCCAACGCTGAATCCACAGCGTCCAACGTCGAGTCCACGACGTCCAACCGAATCCACGGTCTTCACCCAATGGTACGCTTCGAATCCACGAACGCACCTCGCTCCGAATCCACGAAAGCGATAACACCTTGAATCCACAAGGCCACGCGAGTCCACGCGCCGATTTTGGGGTAAATCGTTGTTTGTTTGGGTGGTGATGATCCGCCGAATACTTAGATCAAGAGTAGATCGGAAATACCATCTAAGTATTCATTAGTTTGATTCAACTCAAGATGTGAGTATGAAAACCTAGAATCAAACTAATCAATATAGATGAAGAAACATAGAATAGATCTATTGATTTCCTTTCTTCTCTATATGTGGATCTAAGGCCGTATAAAATGATATTGAAAATGACGGCTCTATTTGGATGCCCCTAGAAATGAAATAGGGTTTATTTATAGGTTAGAAACCCTAGGAAGAATATTCGGATCAAAAACAAACTTTTCTGGAAAGTTTTACCGACGGCGATCCGGATTGGATAAGCCACGATCCGGATCGCAGACGCACAGAATGCAGTTTCCAGAAAATCACCTGTTCGGGATCCGGATCATAATCCACGATCCGGATCGTTCATACATTTTCACAAAACATCCCATTCGGGATCCGGATTGTACAAGCTGTGATCCGGATTGCAGCAATGTATGAACGAACACCTTTCGGGATCCGGATTGAAAGTCCACGATCCGGATCCTGAACATGTCCCATGTCCAGTTTTTGATGAATAAGCAGTTAAAACCTCTTCCAGGTGTTTCTACACTATAAGAAGTATTCGGATCATCAAAATTATTTAGTTAAACGTACCTGATCCTTTTGAATTCTTCTTTCTTGAGATTGAGGTATACGATCCGAAGTTTCTTCATCTTCAATCTTCAAGACTTAATACAATCACGAAATACGCCAACTCAAATTCCGTAACAAAGCCTTCTTTTTGTATGATTTCTTAGAAGGACAATCCGTTGAAATATGGCCGTAGCCTTTGCATCGATAACATCGGATTTCCCCGAGCCCCTTCTTTTTTTTTTCTTTAGAAGTTTTGCACACGCCTTTGAGTTTAGAGTTTAGAGGATTAGAACCCGATGATCCTTTAGATGATTTCGTGGATGAAGATCCATCGGTTCGATTCTTCCAAAATTTCCGACGAAATTTCTTTGTGATCCGCGCCAATTGTTCTTCAAAATCGGCAAAAGAGATTTCATCATCGGAACTTGATTCGCTATCTTCTTCCTTTGTTGATTTGAATGCAATACCTGTAAGCTTAGAAGAAGACTTGGAAGAAATTTGATTAGTAAGAAAAGTCATCTCATAAGTTTGCAAAGCACCTACTAATTCCTCTACACTCATCTCATCCGGATGACTAACGGTTTCAATGGCGGTAACCTTTGCCCTAAACCGTTCCGGAAGAGTCCGAAGAATCTTTCTTACAATTTTCGACTCCGGGATCTTTTCTCCTAAATTAGCACATGTATTATTACATCTTGAAGTCTAGTGTAATAATCTGTAAACAATTCATGCTCTTCCATATGAATAGAGTCAAATTGACTTGTAAGCATCTGGAGCTTTTGAATTTTTACAAGATTAGTACCCTCATGTGTAATTTTGAGAATATCCCAAATTTCCTTCGCGGTTTCACACGCGGAAATTCGTGTAAACTCAGTCGAGGAAAGAGAATTAAATAAAGCGTTCATACCTTTCCCATTGTAAGAAGATCTTTCGATTTCCTCTTTGGACCATCTAGAGCGAGGTTTTGGGGTAGTAGAATTTCCTACTTTCTCAACAGGATGCACCCAACCGTATTCAACGGTTTGCCAAACACGCTCATCAATTGAGATGAGAAAAGCTCTCATCCGCACTTTCCAATACGCATAATTGGTCCCATCAAAAAGAGGAGGTCTAAAAATATTACCACTTTCACCCGACATGATAGATAAACCTAAAACCCGCTCTGATACCAATTGTAGTTTATTTAGGATCCACAAGGATCTAAATAGGTACTATCAAACACCTAGAGGGGGGTGAATAGGTGTAATATTATAAAAACCAATCTCAGTGCAAAAAAAAACCAATGCGGAAATAAAAATCAACACACCGAGATTTACGTGGAAACTCCAATCCAGGAGAAAAACCACTGGACCAACACGCAATAACAATCCACTAAGAAAAGAAGAATAACAAGGTGATTACCGACTCCACGGACTCAAACCCCTCCTTCAACTTCTTCGGACCTTGCGCTCACCGATTGCACGTCCACTGCACACGTTCGAATCCACGAACGCCACTCGAATCCACGAGCACACGTTTCGAATCCACGAAACGCCTTTAGCACACCGAATCCACGATGCCACGTCGAATCCACGACGCAAACTCAGCCGATAAGAATATAGGCTTCGATGGTGATCCTTTGCTTAGATTATCATTGAAGAACCGTAGAAGAAATCTCTAAGCAAAGATTAGATCAATTCGACAAAAGATAGATCTTGGAAGAACCGTCGAATTGACCTAAAAGAGGCTATAAAGAAGGACGATAAAAACCTAGCCTCTAGGGTTGCTCTCAAGTGTTTTCGGTATTGGTCGCACGTTCTTGAGAAACCCTAAGTGTCTATTTATAGTTTAGAAACCTTTGGAAAGAGATAAGAATCAAAAACATACCTTATCTGGAAATTTTCAGGACGGCGATCCGGATCGGGATTACTGCGATCCGGATCGTCGTAACGAGATTGACGATTCCAGAAATCCAAGGGTTCGGGATCCGGATTGAACTTTCCGATCCGGATCGTTCATGAATTTCAGCAACATCCAATGTTCGGGATCCGGATCAGAATAGGCTTGGATCCGGATTGGATTTGCACATGAACTAATACCCTTCGGGATCCGGATTGGATCATCTGATCCGGATCCTGAACATGTCCCATGTCCAGTTTTTGATTTTTATGCAATTAAAAATTCATCCAAGTGTTTCTACACTATAAGAAAGTATTCGGATCACCAAAATTATTTAGTTAAACATACCTGATCCTTTTGAATACTTTCTTCTTGAGATTGATGTAACTGATCCACAATTCTTCATCTTCAATCTTCAAGACTCAAGACACTGAGTGTCAACTTGAGCTCTTGTTGAATCTTCTCTAAGTCTTTGATTGCTGATTGACAATTTGATCCCTTTAAGACTCCGACTCAACTTACTGACTTGACTCACGAAATATGCCAACACCAAAATGCCGTAACACGAATGAGATGTTCGTGTAGTTTTGGCGAGCAGGCAATATGATGCCTAGTAACGATGCACATGAGCTCATTATTGGGGGCATGATTACTCCCACTCGATCGAACTTGAGTCGAGGTGCGATTTAAGTTTCGAGGACGAAACTTATTTTAAGGGGGGTAGAATGTAATGTACCAGATTTTGGTATATAAATAAATATAAATAAAAATGGCATGAAATACTATTTTTATTGAGTTTAGAGAAATAAAGGATGATCTAAAAGTGAGTTGGAGTTGAGAATTTGAAGCTTCAATTGTGAAGCTTAAGTCCTTGTTTGGCGATTTTCGCGAAACGGCGAAACTCAGCAAAAATACTTGTAACACATTTCAAATGCAATTACAAGTGAGGAGGAAGCATTTCGAATCGATGCGAAAGTCATCGAGTCGAAAAGTGAGTTGTAGTTGAGAGTTGAAGCTTCGAATTTGCAAAACTTAAGTCCTCGTTCGCCGAATTTGCAAAATGGCGAAATGCGGCGAAAGGACTTGTAACATATTTTAAACATGATTACAGTCGAGTTCGGTGCGTTTCGGACCGACGCGAAGGGCATCGGGTCGAAAAGTGAGTTGAAGCCCAAGGACTTAGCGAAAATTTAGAGATTCTGAATTTTGTGATCACGAAGCTTTTTCGGAGCCCTGTTTCGAAGAGTTAGAGTAATCAAAAAATTCAAAAGAAATCGTGGGGTGTCTCAGAAAAGTTTACTGATTAAAGAGGGTGAAATTCCGAGGTGAGCAATTAGAGGAAAGTAGGAGAACGAAGCGAAGAAAAATGCTTTGTGAATTCTGAAACTACAGTTTTTAACAGCGCAGTTGATCGCGAAGCTTTTTCGGAGCCCTGTTTCGAAGACTTAGAGTAGTCAAAAATTTAAACAAAAATCGTGGGGTGTCCCAAAAAAATTTGCTGATTTAAAAGGGATGAAGTGCCGAGGTGAGCGATTAGAGGAAAGTAGGAGAACGAAGCGAAGAAAAACGCTTCAAGAATTCTGAAACTGCAGTTTTTGCTGATGCAGTTTGTCACGAAGCTTTTTCTGGGCTATCTTTAGAGGGCTTAGAGCAGCCCAAAAATTTAAAAGAAATCGTGGAGAGTTTAAGAAAAATTTGTACAATAAAGGGGAGAAGAAAAATTGCAGTTTTGATTATCCAGTTGACGGCAAAACGCGGAGAAAGAGGGGTATCTGAATTTGCTCACTGCAGGGTGAAAACTGCAGAATTGGAGGGCAATTTAGAGAAAAATGGGTAAGTTGGGGGCATTTTAGTAAAATTGCTTCTTTCCCCAACCACCCCTGCAGAGATTAAATGCTCTCTCTCTCTCTCTCTCTCCTCTTAGTTACACTCTCTCTCTCTCTCCCTCTTTTCTGCTGGAGCAAGAAACGCAAGAAGAAGAAAAGAAGAAGAGAAAGAAGAAGAAAGAAGAAGAAGAAGAAAAGAAGAAGGAGAAGAGAAGAAATCTCTCTCTCCTCTCTCATCTCTCGATCTCTCTCTCCCTCTCTCTCTCTCTCGACTCTCTCTCTCGGGCTCTCTCTCTCTCTCTCCTCTCTTCTCCTTTTCATGGCAGGAGAATTAAAGAAAAAAAAAAAAGAAAGGGGTGCAGGGCTGGGCTGCAGTAGCTAGCTGCTGCTGCAGCCCTGCGCCTGCTGCTGCTGGTTGGGTAGCCAGCAGCAGCATTGGCTGCTACTGGCTGGGCCACCCGCAGCTGCTGCTGCTGCTAGAGCAGCCAGGCTGTGAGCCAGCAGAGCCAGCAGCAGCATCAGCATGATGCTGCTGCTGTTTGCTACCCGCTGCAGGGCAGCAACTATGCAAGCTGCTGCCCTGCAGCAGCTTACGACATAAAAAAAAAAAAAAAAAAAGGAAGAAGAGAAAATTGAAAGGAAAGAAGAAAGAGAAAAATTTGAAAGAAAAAGAAAAGAAAAAATTTCTTCTTTCTTTTTTTTCTTTCAATGTGCGAAATCGGTAAATTGGGAGAATCGCTCAAATTGAGTTTCTCTCCAATTTTTGAATGCAAATTCTTGATTTTGCCAATACGCAAAAACGATAAATTAGGGGAATCACTCAAATTGAGTTTCTCTCCAATTTTTGAATGCAAATTCTTGATTCTGCCAATGTGCGAAATCGGTAATTGTGGGAATTGCTCAAATTGAATTTTTCCCAAATTTTTGGAGCATTTTGGCCCATGGCCAAAGAGAGCGAATTTATCTTTGGCAACACATCAAGGGGGGATTGTTCTTCTCCCATTTTTGTAAGCCAATCCAAAAATAACCTTTTGGGAGGAAATTGATCAAATAGGGGTTTTTCCCTTTGTATTGAAAAAGGGGTTTTTAGTTAAATTTCTATGGAATTGTTAAATCGTAAGAATCAATGATTCATGATTCTCCTTTTCTTTTAGGAAAATCCTGGAGACCAAAAGAGCAAAGTTTTGTCTCTTTCAAGAACAAAGAAAAATACCGAGGTGGGGGATTCTGCCGAAATTGGGTGACCTAACCCCTTGCTCCTTTGCTTTTCGATCCAGAAGCATGATAGTAGCCTGTTAGAGGCGTTAGGGAGTCATGATAATAGTGGCATGCGTAGAAGATAAATATTATTTTATGATGGATATGGAAATAATTGCATGGGTAGAAATAAACAATTATTTATTATTTTGATCATGTTAGGGTGTAACCAAGGGAACCATGTGAAAGCCTAAGGGAAAAGAGATGCATGATGGTAGTAAGACTTAGGAGAAAACCTAGATTTAGGTTTAACGAGTGGCATGATGACCTAGGAAATACACCTAGATGGACGAGTGGCATTAACCTAGGAAGTAATCTAAGGTTGAGAATAGAGTATTTAACATAGAGTCAGGGAACTCTAGGTTAAATAGGATGTGAAACTTAAGTAAAGAAACCTAAGGTGAACTAGTAGGGTTAAACTCTAGTGATGAAATAGAGTTAGTGCAACCCTAGGTTAAACAGGGAACAGGAAAACAGAGTTAGTATAACTCTAGGATTCAGTGAGGAATCAGAAAAATGGGGATTTGATCCCAAAAGTTAAAGAGTCAAATAAAGATAATCCCAGAAAGTCATGGGACGTCTGGGTAAATGGATAAATTAGTTTAACTTCAACCAGAGTTAATTAAAGGAAAAATGGAAAATGATCAAGTGTGGAGACATGAAAGGAAAAGAAAATGGAAATAAGGTTAATAAACTCTAAGTTTGATAAAATTGAAAGTAACTAGTGTCCGAGTGACATAGTGCAATCTTAAGGGTAATTGAAGCATAGGGTTGTGAATTGAGAACAAGTAAGGAAAGTGTAAAAGTGGCTGGGAAACTAAAGATATTGCCAAGTGGCAAAATAAGTGGAAATGGAAATGAACATGTTGTTCAAACTTAAATTGGTGTTAGAGACACCCAAATTATCCTAGGGTAAAGAACTTAGGATAAAAGAAATAAAGTTTAAATGAAAGCCAAAAGTGGCTAATGAGCAAGACAAGCAAATTGCTCGAGTGAGAGCTAAAAGTGGTTAATAAGCAAGACAAGCAAATTGCTTGAAATAAAAGAGAAAAGTAAAAGAGAAGCATTGAGGCATGAATGTTAACGGGAGGGTTGAGCATATGTCACTCCCGGGGAGATGAGTGCCAAGGTGCCTTAAACTCATCTGAACATAAAGTGGAAAAAGAATGGTTAAAGAAAGAGAATGATAAATGAAAGGTAAAAAGGATAAGATAAACTACATTGGGCCGAGCACTACGGGAGGCGATGCTACAACCTGTTCTTGTTTGATTGGGGTTGTAGGCATCCGTCTTTTGGAACCCTCGGACCCTGTAAAGGAAAAGCCTAAATGGCCATTGGGAGGGTTGAGCATATGTCACTCCCAAGTGAATTAAAGTGTTAAAGCTAAGCTGCCAACGGGAGGGTTGAGCATATGTCACTCCCGGGTGAAGTGTGTGAGCAAGACTCAGCTTCCCAAGTAAAGGTAAAACAAAGAGCTAAAGGCAAAAGAAAAGACAAAGATAAAACGGGCGGACCTACGGTGAGAAACGTGGCCCATGTTGGAGTTGCAGGCAGTGCCCCTCTCCCGGGTAGAGACCCGTTCGGGACGTTTCCTCCGTAGGACGGGATAACACTTGCGGGTGTTATCGGCAACCTTAGAAATCTTATCTTATGGTAGCAGGACTACCGGGCTGGAGCCCGTTGGATAAGAATTTCTGAGGGTTAACTTGAACTAAAGCACCAGAATTTAAAGAATAAAGAGAAATTAGAGTGGCCAAGGTGGCCGGGTTAGTTTAACCCTGTGTACAGCAGCATAGTGGCCGAGTTGGTGCTTAGCAGCCTAGTGTGGCTAGACAGAGTAGTGCTGAGTCGATGAGTATACACAGTTAGTGTAGTGATATATTATATTACATAGCCGCATTTTGATATTGAGGATTTTAGTTTCCTAGCACTATTATTATTGCTTCCATTGGACCAAGTGGTGTAGGACACTTTTTCTCGGTGGTTGAACCCACTGGGAAGTCTGTCGTAGTTCTCACACCCCTTGGGTGACCTCCCCACAGGTTCAGGTATGGATACAGCGGTCGAGACGTTTCAGATGCAGACGGCGAGGCATACGACAGGGGCAAGGGCCCAGCAGCATAGAGACCTAGAGGGTCTAGCAGAGGTATCCCATTTATATATTTCTTGGGTGAACCTTGTATGGTGAGGAAATCATGTAAAAGATTTGTAAAAATTTTATTTGCAAGTTCAGAAATGTAAAGTGTAATAAATTTAATTATGGTTCACTCTTGTATGCTTTCATTACCGCTTAAACTGTTTGTTTATTAAATGAAAGTTCAAATTAGTAGTGATTTTTAGTACTCTGATACTGAGCTTCCGCATATACTTGTTGTATTATTATGGATGTTACCGTTCCTTTCGGGTAGTGAGAGGTCTTACTCGATCGGCGGGTCTGTTGGCGTGCTCGAACCGTACTAATTGGCGGACTCAGGGCGTGACAGTCTAGTGTCAAATAACCTCTAGATCATACTAAAAATGTCTGGGGCTCATAAAAGTCTTTCTACAATTTTCTAGGCAACTATCAGATTTATCAATATACAAGAATTAATCTAAACATGATCAATATGCTTACAGAAGCATTAGAGGGCATTCCATAAATCTCGAAGAAATTCCAACCCACCTGAACGCATTCCGCAGGCAACGCTGAAGTTGGTGTAGTGCTGAAACCTCGAACTGATGAAACTCCGAAAAAACGCGCCGCGCGCGCACACTGCCGCGTACTTCGAAAAATCCCCGGAAGCTCGAATAAATTTTCCTGAGTCCTCTACAACAATCTACGCACTCCGGTCACTCCCCAAAGGCTTCAACAGCACACAAAATTACATTTTTCCAATTCATTCACCAAATCCTCCTGTCACACACACAGCACACACACACTAATTTGTCCACTAATTCCTTCACAAAAACCACCCCAAATTAAACACATACACTCACATATATTATTCTGTAAGCTCCATTTATACACTCAATCAGCTCCAATTGCACACAACTAAAAGTCCACATATACACAATCCCTTAATTCCACCCTTACACACTACCAATGTGCATAATTTAATTCCATCATAATTAAACATATAAACTCACACACAATTGCAAACTCCAAGTATCCACATAAAACCCAACAGCACCCTCCAAACTCTTATACACACAAATGAAGCCCAAAATTCACATAATCATCCAACTCCAAAAACACACACACTAAAACACCTCAGCATAAAAAAGCACCTCTCAAACTGCTCAAGTGAAGAGGCAACCACGCGCCGCGCACTCGAACCAGGCTCAGCACGGCACCACGGCGAAAATCACGCCACTCAGCGTCATCCTGTGAGAGCAAAGGGAAAAAAAACTGATCAAGTGCTGCCACACCGCAAGAAAACCCCACCAACAGGGCAAAACCAGCTCCGCCCACTCGCGCCGCGCTGCCGTTGCCGCTGCCGGCGCTGCAGCAGCCACGCGGTGCGGCACCTGGGCTCGCTGCGCGGCGCAAGGGTCCGCCGCGCGGCGGCCCGGCCCGCACGCGCAAAACCTGCGCGCGCCCGCAGCGCGCGCTTGAGCTGTGAGATGCCCGCCTGCACGCGGCGCCCGCACCGCGCGCCCGCGCTGTGCAACGTCCGCCCGCGCACGGCGCCCGCAGCGCGTGCCGCGCCCTGTGCGCGGCGCCCACTGCGCGACGCGCCGCCCTGCCCCGCGCTAGCCCACTGCTGCAGCGCGGCCCCGCCCCTGCCGCGGCTGCTGCGCCGTTCCCCACACCACGGACAAATAGTCCAACAACCACAGTCAAAGTTCCAAAACCCAAATCCAAGAACCCAAGCTCCCCAAAAAAACTGCTACAAATTTACCTAGCTTGGCGGCCGACGCGAACGCGTGCTCCGCTCCGCTCGGCTTCACACGGCCTCCAATAGGTCCAGACCAACTCCACTGCCCAAAACTTCATTTACCAACCCATCTCACTACTCCATCTTCTCCTTCCTCCTTTTTTTCTCTCATTTTCCATTCCTCTGTTTCCTTTCTTTTTTCTATGTTTGCAGGTTGGAGGAGAGGAGGTGACGTGGAGGCTTCTTAATTAGGGGTTGCCTAATTAATGCGGTAGTTGGCAGCATTTAATGCTCCACTAAAACAAAAATATCTCAACTCACACCCTTAATTCCAATTCTCATTAATCCACTCTGTTCTTTCCTTCTCTACAACACAAGCAAAACCAAATAATTCAACTAATTAAATTAATTAATTAATTAATCCATCAAAAGCTCCCGTCAACTCACTTTTTGCCCTCGGGGCCTCCGCACGGGTCTGAAACCTCCCGAACTCCGCTGTAATCTGAAAATACGCATGTCCACAACTTTTTCTCCTCAAAAAGCTCAACCGTTGAGTCGGGGTGCTCATTCCAAAAACCGGCTCCAAAACTGCCAGTTCCAACTCACTTTTCGCCTTCGGGTTCTCCATGTCAGTCCGGAACCTCCCGAACTCCGTTGTAATCATAAAGTACACCTGTTCCAAGCATTTCCAAATTTTTTGCACACCACTGTGGATTTGGTGCTTTCCCAAAACCAGTCCTCTATCGATGCCCAAAGCACGGAAAACCCCGAACCGAGCTGGGGCTTCCGCGTTGGTCCAAATCAACCCGAAATCCTCTGTAAACACATAAGCAACCTGCCTAGGGCGATTTCTCCGCCCCACGCCATCTTGCGCGGTCGGCGTGCCATCCGAAATCCCAGTATTCTACACTCTCCCCTCCTTTAAAAGGTTTCGTCCTCGAAACCGAAAATAGATCCATAATTCAGGAGGGTGTCTCAATTAAGTGGGGATAGGAGATCCTCAACTCATCCTCAGGCTTTTAGGTGGTCGCTCTTACTTATCACGATGGCTACACTGAACCTTCACCAAAGATAGATCTTGACAAAATCTGATAGTTGCATCGGTCGCTTAAGTAAGATTTTGCATCGGTCGCTTCAAATAGCTCAATTCCTCGTCCATCTCCAGAGACGTGAAATCCAAAACATACGAGGGATCAAATACAGTTCCTCCAGCCAGGTAATTACTCGCGGTCCAAACTCCCCGCGTAAACATCGAATCTACACGTCCTTGCGGATAGTGGCTTCCACAACATAAGGTCCTCAAAACCAAACTCTAAGCCTCCAATAGGCATCCACAGATTCGATCACCTCATTCCAAGGTTGCACTGCTCGCCTAACCAAGGCGTTCTGACCAAAAGTCCTTGCTGGGATAATGATATGCCATAAGATCAATCTTACAATTCTGGTAACTCTGACCTCCGGCGTTGCCGCAACCAAAATCCTCCTGAGTAACCAAGTACTTCAGGTTCAAGGGTCTAAGAATAACTCAATGTTCTCTCTATCACTGGCAATCATGCAAATCGATGCAGCTTTAACTCCTCGAAGCTATACTGGCCCTGTCTAGTCCAAAACTTTTGACCTCAGTCACAATCATAGGCTTAGGCTAATTCCCAACGGCATCACTCTTCGTTGGGTCCTCAGTCGCTCTTGCAGCTGAAATCATATGGCCTAACAACAAAACCATCTGGAGTCAAACGCCTACTCTCTTAACTTGGCAAACAACTTCTTCCCTCTTATAAGTGGTAGCACTATCCTTAAGTGCTCCTATGCTCCAAGTCACTTCGGAAATAATCCAAGTATCCACGACGGGTACTACGACCAACCCATCCAAACACAACTGGAACACTCCCAAATCCTCAAATCCTAAAGGCCGCAAGGCCTCAGTCAATCCACTTGACCTCGCTAAAAGCTCATAATGCCCCAACTGGTTCCTGAACATTATCAGGGCTCAGCCCTCGGCTGTAAGGTTCCATAATGCTATCAATCTCTCGAAGGCATCTGCCAAAACACCATCCAAATCTGTCTGCGTTCGAACCATCCAAGAACTCTCACCGTTGTGTACTCACAACGTGGCATCACTGCCGCGAACCAACGGCATGGCATCCTATCCAAAATCAACCTCTCGGATCCTCATTGTCGTATCTGTAGTACCCGAACCCCCATGCAGCTTTTTCCCGTGAATCCACTGTTTAGACACCTGTTGATGGTGTATCTGGCCCATAGTGCATCAAAGGGATGCCACAGATGGACCCTGTGAGCTTTGGTTAGCTGTTTTGGCCTTCGGCTGCTTTTGCCGAATTTTAGAAAAGGATTTAGGCCAAACGGAGGATGGATTTGGATTCAGCGCGGAAAAACACTTGAGATTGGCTTTTTGTTTGCCCAATTCTGAGTCCGGATGTCCAAAAGCGGACTCCCGGAAGTTTTGACAGTTTTTGGCGCTTGCGGGAGCCTCCGGCAAATTTTGGAGGCGGAATTTGGCAAAACGGACCTCGTTTTTGGAATCAGCGCGCGAAAACGGTCAAGATGGGCTATTTACTTGTCAATTTTGAGCTCGGGTACTGTTCATGCCGGAACAGTGTCGCGGGATCGCCGGCGGCGGCCGGCGGCGGGGGCAGCGTCGGCGGGCGGCGGCGCCGCCGCGGGCAGGCGGCAGGCGGCGGCACAGGGCGCGGGCAGGACGCGGGCAGGCGCGCGGTCCACCGCGGGGGTCGTGCACCGGAGGCGGGCCACGTGGCGCTTTCGGTTGGCCGGGCGCAGCAGACGCGGTCCACGGAGTTTTGGCCCGGGTGCACGGTAGACCGGGTGGACACGTGGCGTGAGGTGGTTGGTGGTGCGGTGTTGTGCTCCCGGTCCACGCGCCTGGTGGGGCAGTTGACCGGGGCAGGTGGCCGTACGGCGGGGCAGGTAGCCGTACGGCCCGGGTCAGCCGCGACGTGCGCGGTCCACGGCGCGACGTGCGCGGTGCACGGTTTGCCGGGACACGTGTGGCGCGTGCCCATTGGCTGGTGTTGTGCTCCGGGTGCAGCGGGGCTCGGCGGCGTAGTGGGCTGGGCTGTGCGGTGGACCGGGCCGCACTGTGCGCGCCCGGAAATCCTGGGCCGGCCCGTTACTGTAGGCGCCCGAAATTTTCGGGCGCCCGAAAGTAGGGACATGGTGGCATTTTTGATTTGTTCTTTCAGCCTATAAAAGCCACCAACCCGAGCTGCCTTCTTTCCCTTTTTTCTCCCAACCTGTGCAAGATCTCTCCGAGCTCCCTTAATGAAAGTTTTTCATCTCTAAGTCCTTGATCTCCCTGCCAAGTTTCAAGAGTTTTGGAGGCACGAATCCCGAGGTTCCCCATTTTACGGTGCGGCGCGACGTTGCTTCCTAGTGTTCTTCTTCGGCGCAGCGATCGTATTTTTGCTCCCCTGGGCTACCCCGACATCATTTTCCTGCGATTCTTGGACCAGTAGACTCCTAAGAGGTAGGACTTCATCTTTCGTTTCGGTCGCGCTTTCCCGTTTCGAGGTTTTGGCACGGTTTTCGAGGCAAAAGTGACCCCTCTTTCTGTATGGAATTCCTTGACAGCAGCGGAGTGTTTCGGCCATATCTTTGCGCACGAGCGTCCGACGGAAACGAGCTATACAACTTTTTCATCTACGGATCGCAAGGAACGCGCTCGTATTTTTATTGGATTTTTGTGAATTTTCTTTCGAGGTGAGAATTAATGATTTCTCTGTGAACAGTAATCAGTCCTTAATCCAGATTAGTGTATGAGAGTGCTCTCTTGCCGAATTTTTATCTGGACTTACCGAACTCCGATTTGGACGTGCAAGGTACCGTTTCGAAGCTATCGACGCAAGGATCGCCGTGATATTTTTATTGGAATTTTCTGGGCAATTTCTGCAGGTGATAATTAACATTTCTGAATTCGAGGTTGTATGTGATTATTAAGTGCTGAATTTGGGAGTCTAGTGTAATTAGTGGATTTCTTGATGTACCAGGAATGCTTCGGGTGTGCTGAAATTGTGGAAGCAAGGAATGGAGTTTGGTATTTTCTGACTGTACGAGTTTGGACAGTTGCGCTTCAGGTGGGTGGTTGTTGTACTCCTCTCTTTGTATGCCCACTAGGAATATCAGAGTACCCTTGCTATGACAATGCTAAATGTGTTGATTGGTAGACTTGCATGCTCTAGGAAATTGATTATTGGTTATCAGATCTCTAATAAATTATTGTTTTTAGATTAATCACTGGAACTGTATACTTGGAGACAAATAGAAATAGAGGACTGCAAAACTGATGTTTGTTCATGTGAGACGGTCACCCTAGCTTATGTCATTCTAAACTGTTTATACTTGGGAATTGGACAAAATGTTGGAACCATGCATGATTAAATTGGTCACATAATTATTGCCATCTTTTACTGCTACACTATTTTGGGACTTGACTTAGGAGAAACCATGCTTTTTCTCTTTTCTTCTTTCATTGTTGGCACTAGCGGCTTAATCGCTCAGGTTCGAGCGTATGTTGGACAGTGTAGGCAGGTATTGGGGATTTGGGACAGGTTGGGTTTGTCAGGGTGTTGCGGCGACCACGGATCTTGGGTGGTTGACCGGATTGTTACTATTGCATCAGATTGGGTGTTCGGGGATCGGGCTTGCTTTAGTGGAGGGTTGTTCCCACTTCTTTGAGTCTCGATCCAGTCCTGCTATTATGAGACAGTGGTACAGTTACTTGATACGGTGGTACTTGGTACAGTGATGCATGTTACAGTGATATTTTACTCGTGTGGGTCGCTCCCCTCGAGTGCCACTCCGGAGTAGGCTTTCCACGGTGTGAGCGCCGGGCACCTTTCTGCTTTCCACGGTGTGAGCGCCGGGCACCATGCTGGTTTCTTGAGTTCGACAGCAGAGCAGGCAGTGCCAGTGTTCACTGGCTGTCAGATTGGGTCATTATGACAGGCTTCTTGATTCTGATGCATCACTTTCTCCATCCTTATTGGTTGGTCATATAGAGGCATATTAGGGATAGCACTTTATCAGTTGCTTTATTTATCTGCATCTCCTTTCTTCTCCTTTCCCTTTTCGCCTCTGAGCACCTGGTGGGCATATCTGAGCTGAGGCTTTACCCACTAGGGGAGGCTACTGTTTATAGTAGTACTGACCCCCATTGTTTTTCTTGTTTCTTTCTTTCCCCTTGTTTTGCAGAGTCCTCAGTGGGAGTTGCTGGGCCGTCAGCAACTGATCGAGGTAAGCGAATTGCGGACTAGATAGAGAGCCACCGAGGGTCGTAGCTGGAGATTTTGGGTACCAGGACTTCTCAGACAGTGTTTTTGTATTTCTTTTTGGGGACTGGCTTCTGCCAGCTGTTTGTATTATAGTGTGAGCTGGGAGAGACATCTGTATTTTATTTTACTGTTGTACCTTTTACTTCCAGCATCTGTCTGAGATACAGTAGTTTTAGTTAGCTCTGATTATTATGCTCTTTTATTTTATTTCTTATCTGAGCAGGTTACCGACGCTTCGTGTATGTGGGAAATACCGCATGCACGGCGGATCTGTAGACGGGCCCGGGTTCTGGTTTACACCCGGGGCGTGACAGATTAAGTTGGTATCAGAGCTTAGGGATAGGTCAGTTGGGACTTAGGAAACCCTAGGCTTTTGGACAGACCCTAGGATTATAGGGCGTGAGTGGCGTGACTTGTTGCGAAAGTCGGTGATTTTTACTGTTAACTCTTCCTGTGAGTGAAGAGTGATCGACATAGTCTATTTCTGTTGAACCATTATGTTGGCTGCAGACAACATAAGGTTACAGAAATAGGGGGATGTCTTTTGACTTTCGCCAGATTGGGTCGTGTGGGGTTTTGTTGCTGATGTTTGGTTTCTTGTGGCAGGATGCCTCCACGACGTCGGATTCCCACCCGGGGTGTTCCTTCGCCCCCTGTTGAGCCAGAGCAGCCTACACCACCCGAGCTTACTGAGTTGAGGGCCTTGGTGGCCCAGTTGGCGGAGGGTCAGCGCCGCCAGGAGCAGAGGATTGAGCAGCTGCTTGCTCAGAGGGAGGCACCACCCCCAGCTGTTCCGGAGGTCCCTGTGCCTCTTGTTGCACCTTTTGTGCCGTCAGCGCCATCTTCGAGTAGCGGGGCTCCTGCGGCATTTCAGCCTTTGACTGCGGAGGAGGAGCGGGATTTTGCTGACAGACTCGCTGCGTTTGTCAAGCGGGGACCACCTAGATTCTCGGGGCGGGATGCTCAGCCCCGGGCTGTTGGGATTTGGCTTTCTGCGATGGAGAAGCTTTTTCGGGACTTCTTCATCGACCCGAAGTACCGAGTGCACATGGCGGTGCACTGTTTGGACGGAGATGCTGATTTTTGGTGGCAGCGAGTTGAGCCACTGGAGTTCCGGATCACCAGGCAGTTACCTTGGGAGGAGTTCAGACGGATGGTGTTGGACACCTATTTCTCTACCAGTGTGAAGAAGAAATTGGAGGACGATTTGAAGAATCTGCAGCAGGGCGAGCGACCGGCCCATGCCTATTTTCAGGAGTTCAGGGAGTTGCTGAACTGTGTGCCCTACGTCGCTCGTGACGGTCCGCACCAGGTTGAGTTGTTCGAGGGAGGCCTTCGTCCAGAGATTTACACACTTGTGCATGCTCAGAGATTTCAGACCCTGGAGGCAGCCGCAGAGCATGCACAGTGGGTGGAGAGAGGCGATCAGGAGGTGGCCAGACGGAGGGCCGCGGTCGCGCAGAGTTCCGACAGGAAGCGACCAGCCCCAGAGGACGGGGGACAGGCCAGCTCATGGAGACCGCCACGGCCGCCGCAGTCCCAGTCTTATGGCCGTGGGCGATCAGAGAGGAGAGGGCCTGGTGGACCCCAGAGACCGCAGCAGCATCAGCAGCAGCACCAGCAGCAGAGATCACAGCAGAGGCAGCAGAGATCTCAGCAGCAGTCCTCGAGACAGCAGCAGCAGCAGCCGAGACAGCCCCGATCTTCTGACCGATGTATTTTCTGTGGAGGTCAGCATGCCGCCATTACTTGTGACCAGAGATGGGGTCGATGCTTTCGTTGTGGACAGCCAGGGCATGTGCGAGCTACTTGCCCCCTTGCTACTTCTTCGGCACCTTCTTCGGCGTCGGCTCCATATCCCCCTCAGCAGCAGCGCGCCATCAGCTCAGCGGCCTTATGCTCCAGCGAGCAGGCCGTCCACTTCTTATCCCGTAGATTCTCGACCTCCAGCACCGAGCGGGCGGGTGTATGCCGCCCAGTTGGCGGATTCTTCAGCGGCAGACCAGGTGGTGGCAGGTATTATTCTACTCTTTGGTATTCGGGCTCGTACTTTATTCGACACTGGAGCATCTCATTCCTTCATTAGTCGAGCATTTGCATCCCTGCATGGTCTAGAGGTAGAGTCCTTGTCTTGTGCATTAGAGGTGCGGGTTCCTGACCACGTTTTGCTTGTTGAGGAGCGTTGTGTGGCTTGCCCAGTGCAGTTGGGGCCTTGGATTTTGCCTGCAGACTTGCTTGTTTTGCAGCAGCTCCAGGATTTTGATTTGGTGCTAGGGATGGATTGGCTGTCGCGGTATTCCGCCACTATCGACTGCAGAGAGAGGACGGTGACTCTTCGCGAGCCAGGACAGGAGGAGTTCATCTTCAGAGGCTGCCAGAGCACGCTGTTCGCAGCGACCATTTCCTCGGCCAGAGCTAGGAGGATGATGAGTAGGGGTTGCACTGCCTTTTTGGCCACTGTGGTGGAGGTGCCTACGGCGGCACTGGGACTCGAGGATATCCCTATTGTCCGCGAGTTCCCGGATGTATTTCCCCCTGAGTTGACGACGATGCCGCCGGAGAGGGAGATTGAGTTTGTGATTGATGTAGTTCCTGGAACTGCACCAATCTCAAAGGCACCCTATAGGATGGCGCCAGCTGAGTTGAGAGAGTTGAAGGCCCAGCTTCAGGATCTTTTGGATAGGGGCTTCATCAGACCCAGTGTTTCTCCGTGGGGAGCGCCTGTGTTGTTTGTGAAGAAGAAGGATGGGTCACTGCGGTTGTGTGTGGATTATAGGGAATTGAACAAAGTGACCATCCGGAACAAGTATCCCCTCCCCCGGATTGATGATTTGTTTGATCAGTTACAGGGAGCATCGGTGTTCTCGAAGATTGATCTGCAGTCCGGTTACCACCAGCTGAGGGTGAGGGCCGAGGACATCTCCAAGACGGCTTTCAGATCGCGGTACGGGCATTATGAGTTTACTGTGATGCCTTTCGGGTTGACAAATGCCCCTGCCGCATTCATGGACTTGATGAACAGGATTTTTCAGCCGTTTTTGGACCGGTTTGTGGTGGTGTTCATAGATGATATCTTGATCTACTCCCGCAGTGATTTGGAGCACGAGGAGCACTTGAGGACCGTGCTACAGCTTCTGCGAGAGAAGAAGCTGTATGCTAAGTTCAAAAAGTGTGAGTTTTGGCTTCGGGAGGTTGCTTTTCTGGGTCATGTTGTTTCAGCTGCTGGAGTGGCGGTGGATCCGGCCAAGGTGGATGCTATTCGAGATTGGCCGAGGCCGACGACTATCACTGAGGTGCGGAGCTTTCTTGGTTTGGCGGGCTACTATCGGCGTTTTGTGGAAGGCTTTGCGAAGCTTTCCTCTCCCCTCACTCGTCTGACCAGGAAAGGGGTTAAGTTTGTTTGGAGCGAGACTTGCCAGAGCTGTTTTGAGGAGCTGAAGCAGAGATTGATGACCGCTCCAATCCTTGCCCTCCCTGTTATGGGGGAAGGATTTGTGATTTACAGTGATGCCTCACATAGTGGTCTGGGGTGTGTGTTGATGCAGCAGGGTAGGGTGATTGCCTATGCTTCGCGGCAATTGAAGGACTATGAGAAAAATTACCCTACTCATGATCTGGAGTTGGCAGCGGTGGTGTTTGCTCTGAAGCTGTGGCGGCATTACTTGTATGGTGAGCATTGCGAGATATATACTGATCACAAGAGCTTGAAGTATCTGTTCACCCAAAAGGAGCTGAATTTGAGGCAACGCCGGTGGTTGGAGCTGCTAAAGGATTATGATCTGAGTATCCTTTATCACCCCGGCAAGGCCAATGTTGTGGCGGATGCTTTGAGCAGGAGGACGAGTCTGAGCTTATTGATCTCGCAGCAGGCGCCGTTGGTCGAGCAGATGAGGCGATTACAGCTGGAGGTAGTATCCCCTGGGGTCTCTGCTAGACTCATGTCTATGGTCTTGCAGCCCACTCTGTTGGAGAGGATCAGGGACACTCAGAGTGAGGACCCCCACTTGACGAGGATCAGGACGCAGCTTCAGGCGGATCAGACAGGGGATTTTTCTGTGGATAGCTCGGGAGTACTGCGGTACAGGGACCGAGTGTGTGTGCCTTTGGATCAGGAGATTAGAGATCAGATTTTGAGGGAGGCCCATCATACACCTTATACCGTCCACCCTGGAGGTACTAAGATGTATAAGGACCTCAAGGCACAGTTTTGGTGGCCCGGAATGAAGCGGGACATTGGGAGATTCGTAGCTCACTGTTTAACTTGTCAGCAAGTGAAAGCAGAGCATCGCGTCCCTGCTGGCAAGTTGCAGAGTCTTCCAATTCCCGAGTGGAAATGGGACCACGTCACTATGGATTTCGTCACTGGATTGCCGAGGGCGCAGAGCGGGGCAGATGCGATCTGGGTTATTGTTGACAGACTCACCAAGTCGGCGCACTTCTTACCAGTTCAGATGACTTGGTCATTGGAGCATTTGGCACAGTTATATATGGATGAGATAGTGAGGCTTCACGGCATACCTGCTTCGATTGTGTCAGATCGAGACCCGAGATTCGTATCACGCTTTTGGGGGAGTTTGCATTCTGCATTGGGGACTCAGCTCAGGTTTAGCACCGCTTTCCACCCACAGACCGATGGGCAGTCAGAGCGCACCATACAGACCCTCGAGGATATGCTTAGAGCGTGCGTTATGGATTTTGGAGGAGGGTGGTACCGGCACTTATCCTTGGTTGAGTTCGCGTACAACAACAGCTATCAGGCGAGCATCCGGATGGCTCCGTTTGAAGCGTTGTATGGACGCAAGTGTCGGTCTCCCTTATTTGGAGTGACGTGGGTGAGAGGAGGACTTTGGGACCGGAGTTACTTTTGGAGGCAGAGGAAAAAGTCAGGATTATTCGCCGGCATCTTGAGACAGCCCAGAGTCGTCAGAAGAGCTACGCGGATACTCGACGGCGAGACCTGGAGTTTCAGGTTGGTGATCATGTCTTCTTGAAGGTCTCGCCCTCGAAAGGGGTCCGGAGATTTGGAGTACGGGGGAAGCTCAGTCCCCGCTTTATTGGACCCTTTGAGGTATTGGACAGAGTTGGTCCTGTGGCATACAGAGTTGCCTTACCCCCGCGCCTGGCCGGAGTTCATGATGTCTTCCACGTCTCAGCTCTGAGGAGATATGTTTTTGACCCGTCGCACGTGATTGACTTCACTTCGTTGGAGATCGGCGAGGACTTGGTCTACGAGGAGCGCCCGTTGCGGATTCTTGCTCGTGAGGTGAGGGAATTGCGCAATCGGGCCATTCCTTATGTGAAGATCTTGTGGAGCAATCATGAGGAGCGAGAGGCTACATGGGAGCTGGAGACAGAGATGAGAGATGCCTACCCCTTCTTGTTCGAGGCCGCAGTTTGAGGTACGTCTGCTTGTTTATCTTTGTTTCGGGGACGAAACTTTTTTTTAGTGGGGGAGGGTGTAGTACCCCGAACCCCCATGCAGCTTTTTCCCGTGAATCCACTGTTTAGACACCTGTTGATGGTGTATCTGGCCCATAGTGCATCAAAGGGATGCCACCGATGGACCCTGTGAGCTTTGGTTAGCTGTTTTGGCCTTCGGCTGCTTTTGCCGAATTTTAGAAAAGGATTTAGGCCAAACGGAGGATGGATTTGGATTCAGCGCGGAAAAACACTTGAGATTGGCTTTTTGTTTGCCCAATTCTGAGTCCGGATGTCCAAAAGCGGACTCCCGGAAGTTTTGACAGTTTTTGGCGCTTGCGGGAGCCTCCGGCAAATTTTGGAGGCGGAATTTGGCAAAACGGACCTCGTTTTTGGAATCAGCGCGCGAAAACGGTCAAGATGGGCTATTTACTTGTCAAATTTGAGCTGCGGGTACTGTTCATGCCGGAACAGTGTCGCGGCGCGCGGCCGGCGGCGGCGGGCAGCGTCGGCGGGCGGCGGCGCCGCCGCGGGCAGGCGGCAGGCGGCGGCACAGGGCGCGGGCAGGACGCGGGCAGGCGCGCGGTCCACCGCGGGGGTCGTGCACCGGAGGCGGGCCACGTGGCGTCTTTCGGTTGGCCGGTGCAGCAGACGCGGTCCACGGAGTTTTGGCCCGGGTGCACGGTAGACCGGTGGACACGTGGCGTGAGGTGGTTGGTGCGGTGTTGTGCTCCCGGTCCACGCGCCTGGTGGGCAGTTGACCGGGGCAGGTGGCCGTACGGCGGGGCAGGTAGCCGTACGGCCCGGGTCAGCCGCGACGTGCGCGGTCCACGGCGCGACGTGCGTGGTGCACGGTTTGCCGGGACACGTGGCGCGTGCCCATTGGCTGGGTTTGTGCTCCGGGTGCAGCGGGGCTCGGCGGCGTAGTGGGCTGGGCTGTGCGGTGGACCGGGCCGCACTGTGCGCGCCCGGAAAACCTGGGCCGGCCCGTTACTGTAGGCGCCCGAAAATTTTCGGGCGCCCGAAAGTAGGGACATGGTTGGCATTTTCTGATTTGTTCTTTCAGCCTATAAAAGCCACCAACCCGAGCTCCTTCTTTTCCTTTGTTCTCCCAACCTGTGCAGAATCTCGAGCTCCCTTAAGAAAGTTTTTCATCTCTAAGTCCTGGATCTCCCTGCCAAGTTTCAAGAGTTTTGGAGGCACGAATCCCGAGGTTCCCCATTTTACGGTGCGGCGCGACGTTGCTTCCTAGTGTTGTTCTTCGGCGCAGCGATCGTATCTTTGCTCCCCTGGGCTACCCCGACATCATTTTCCTGCGATTCTTGGACCAGTGGACTCCTAAGAGGTAGGACTTCATCTTTCGTTTTGGTCGCGCTTTCCCGTTTCGAGGTTTTGGCACGGTTTTCGAGGCTGCAAGTGACCCCTCTTTCTGTATGGAATTCCTTGACAGCAGCGGAGTGTTTCGGCTATATCTTTGCGCACGAGCGTCCGACAGAAACGAGCCTATACAACTTTTTCATCTACGGATCGCAAGGAACGCGCTCGTATTTTTATTGGATTTTTGTGAATTTTCTTTCGAGGTGAGAATTAATGATTTCTCTGTGAGCAGTAATCAGCCCTTAATCCAGATTAGTGTATGAGAGTGCCCTCTTGCCGAATTTTTATCTGGACTTACCGAACTCGATTTGGACGTGCAAGGTACCGTTTCGAAGCTATCGACGCAAGGATCGCCGTGATATTTTTATTGGAATTTTCTGGGCAATTTCTGCAGGTGATAATTAAGCATTTCTGAATTCGAGGTTGTATGTGATTAAGTGCTGAATTTGGGGAGTCTAGTGTAATTAGTGGATTTCTTGATGTACCAGGAATGCTTCGGGTGTGCTGAAATTGTGGAAGCAAGGAATTGGAGTTTTGGTATTTTCTGACTGTACGAGTTTGGACAGTTGCGCTTCAGGTGGGTGGTTGTTGTACTCCTCTCTTTGTATGCCCACTAGGAATATCAGAGTACCCTTGCTATGACAATGCTAAATGTGTTGATTGGTAGACTTGCATGCTCTAGGAAATTGATTATTGGTTATCAGATCTCTAATAAATTATTTTTTAGATTAATCACTGGAACTGTATACTTGGAGACAAATAGAAATAGAGGACTGCAAAACTGATGTTTGTTCATGTGAGACGGTCACCCTAGCTTATGTCATTCTAAACTGTTATACTTGGAAATTGGACAAAATATTGGAACCATGCATGATTAAATTGGTCACATAATTATTGTCATCTTTTACTGCTACACTATTTTGGGACTTGACTTAGGAGAAACCATGCTTTTTCTCTTTTCTTCTTTCATTGTTGGCACTAGCGGCTTAATCGCTCAGGTTCGAGCGTATGTTGGACAGTGTAGGCAGGTATTGGGGATTTGGGACAGGTTGAGTTTGTCAGGGGGTTGCGGCGACCACGGATCTTGGGTGGTTGACCGGATTGTTTCTATTGCATCAGATTGGGTGTTCGGGGATCGGGCTTTCTTTAGTGGAGGGTTGTTCCCACTTCTTTGAGTCTCGATCCAGTCCTGCTATTATGAGACAGTGGTTACAGTGGTACTTGATACGGTGGTACTTGGTACAGTGATGCATGTTACAGTGATATTTTACTCGTGTGGGTCGCTCCCCTCGAGTGCCACTCCGGAGTAGGCTTTCCACGGTGTGAGCGCCGGGCACCTTTCTGCTTTCCACGGTGTGAGCGCCGGGCACCATGCTGGTTTCTTGAGTTCGACAGCAGAGCAGGCAGTGCCAGTGTTCACTGGCTGTCAGATTGGGTCATTATGACAGGCTTCTTGATTCTGATGCATCACTTTCTCCATCCTTATTGGTTGGTCATATAGAGGCATATTAGGGATAGCACTTTATCAGTTGCTTTATTTATCTGCATCTCCTTTCTTCTCCTTTCCCTTTTTCGCCTCTGAGCACCTGGTGGGCATATCTGAGCTGAGGCTTTACCCACTAGGGGAGGCTACTGTTTATAGTAGTACTGACCCCCATTGTTTTTCTTGTTTCTTTCTTTCCCCTTGTTTTGCAGAGTCCTCAGTGGGAGTTGCTGGGCCGTCAGCAACTGATCGAGGTAAGCGAATTGCGGACTAGATAGAGAGCCACCGAGGGTCGTAGCTGGAGACTTTTGGGTACCAGGACTTCTCAGACAGTGTTTTTGTATTTCTTTTGGGGACTGGCTTCTGCCAGCTGTTTGTATTATAGTGTGAGCTGGGAGAGACATCTGTATTTTATTTTACTGTTGTACCTTTTACTTCCAGCATCTGTCTGAGATACAGTAGTTTTAGTTAGCTCTGATTATTATGCTCTTTTATTATTATTTCTTATCTGAGCAGGTTACCGACGCTTCGTGTATGTGGGAAATACCGCATGCACGGCGGATCTGTAGACGGGCCCGGGTTCTGGTTTACACCCGGGGCGTGACAGTATCCCCACGACGTAGCACTGGGTCACACGAACCTCTCGATCTATTAAATTCTGCAACTGTGCTTACAACTCTCGTTCTCTGTCTCATGGTGATACTCCAAGAAGTGCTGCCGAAGTCGGCGCGGTTTCCACAACCACGTCAAACACTACCTCGATCTCGATCTCACTAAACGGCGGCTTCAAAATCAGCTCAGGTAGACTCACACTCGGGATCACACGGCAATAAGGATAATCTTTAATCCCGGTGCCGCCGTAAGCACCTCCTTTACAGTCGCTAGAAACGCAATACGACCACAGCTCAACTCTGCCGTGGTCTAGCTCCCTCTATAAACACTCTCCTTCTGGCCAGGTCCACGTAGGTTCATTGTCCTTGTCACGCCCCGGGTGTAAACCAGAACCCGGGCCCGTCTACAGATCCGCCGTGCACACGGTATTTCCCGCGTACACGAAGCGCCAAACCTGCTCAGATATATAAGAGATAATAATAAATGAGCAATAAAAACAGAGCTGAACTAAAACTAATACATCTCAGACTGAAGCTGGAAATAAAATACTATACATCTGTATAAATGATACATCTGTCTCTCCCAGCTCACCAAAATAAATACAACCTGCTGGCAAAAGCCAGTCCCAAATGTAAAAGTACAACCGTCTGAGGAATCCTGGGTACACCAACAGTCCAGCTAACTCGCTCATCCTGCCTCGAGATCTATCTACTCAGCCGTCCTCTCTCCTCGACCCGCCGCTAAAAGCCCAGCAGCACCCGCAGAAGGCACTGCAAAACAAGAAAGAAGAAAAAGAGGAAAGAAGAATGGGGGTGAGAACTACTAGTAAACCAGTAGCCTCCCCTAGTGGGTAAAACCTCAAACTCAGACACACCCACTAGGTCTACCAGAGGCAAAAGGGGAAAGAAGAGTGGTAAGAAAATAATGACTGCCGAAGAAATGAAACTACCACTACTATGCCTCTAGAAATACAGTCCTAGACTGGAATAACCATATCCACAATAACCAACCGTCCCAGATTAACCCAATCTGTACCGCCCTCATCATGGCAAGTAAGCCGCGCCGATGTGATAGCAAAGCTCCTGCCGCCGCCCTCACCATCGGGCAAATAAGCCGCGCCGATGTGATAGCAAAGCTGTCAATAACTGTCTGGCCCCGGCCTCCGGAGGGGAACTCGAGGGGAGCGACCCACTCGAGGAAAGCACTACCGGGCAATAACCGCGCCGGTAAAATAAGTACCAAAAGCAGGAGTAAATCACAACTGTAAAGCCCCGGTGGAACACACCCTCCACTAAAGAAACACAGATCCCCCAATCTGCACAAATGAACATCCGGTCGATCGCCCAAAATCCGCGATCGCCGCAATACCCACAATCACAATCATGTCCCACATCCGACATCCGGTCAACCGCCTACTGTCCGCGGTAGCCGCTATAATCCCGCAACCCATAATCAAACACAACCTGTCACTAACCCTCAGGTCCTCGCTACACTATCCCAAACCCCTGCTCGAACCCGAGCAACCAGACTCAAAGGTCTAAATAAGAAGGAGAAAAGAAATCAAACATGGTTTCTCCTATGTCAATTCCAGCATGATAGTGTAGCAGAAAAAGGTGGCCTATCTAGGTGTCCAAACAAGCATGCAAGTGTTCTCAAGGAAATAAAGGAAAAGGTGTTCAATAGTGGTTCCACATGTGTAACAATTAATAACTCCGCATAGATATAACCATCATGCTAAAACATTATCCAACCACACAGGTCTATAATCCATGTTCCATGATAAAGCATCACTATCCACCTATGCATGTCATAAAATCCTCAAATAGTACCAACCACTAACAGGATAATCATATAGTCCAAAATAAATAATCCAATCCACATGCAAGGTTAAACGCTAACATTCCATCCATACCAACATGTATAAGTCCCAACCACTATCAAATATCCACTACAGTGTTTTCCAGATGAAGGCTCATAATTATTTTAGTTAAACATGCATGTCTACTAAGTGAGCATTCAAATGTCCAATAGAGAAGACCTCTCTAATATTCCTAGTGGGTATATCAGAAAAGAGGAGTAAAGCAACCACCCACCTGAAGTGCAACTGTCCGGTCCCGTACAGCAGAAAATACCAAAACTCCAAATCCTTGCTCCAACAAGTCAGCACACCCGCAATATTCCTGGTACAATACAAAATCCACTAAATACACTTAGGCTCCCAAATAATGCTCTTATAATCACATACAATATCTGTTCAAAACTGCTAAATTTCACCTGCAGAAAGTGCCCAGAAAATTCCCAGAAAAATACCACAGCGATCCTCGCGTCGATAGCTTCGCAACGGTAGCTTGCACGTCCAAATCTGAGTTCGGTAAGACAAGTTATAAATTCGGCAAGGTGGTAATCCAAACAACAAACTGTGGAAAAAGACTGCACACTGTACACTGAGAAAACAGTGATTTTCACCTCGAAATAAATCTCATAAAATTCCAATAAAAATATGAGCGCGCTCCTTGCGATCTGTAGATGAAAAAGTTGTATAAGCTCGTCTCCGTCAGACGCTCGTGCGCGAAGATATGGCCAAAATACTCCGATGCTGTCCTCACATTCCTCACAGAAAAAGGGGGACCATTGTTACCTCGGGATCCGAGCCAAAGAAGCAAAATCAGAATGAGTGATCAAAATCAAAGTTGAAGCCCTACCTGTTAGGAGTCTTTCGGCGCAAGAATCACAGAAGAAGGAGCTCGGGGTAGACCAGGGGAGCTAAAACACTGCAGCTGCGCCGAAGAAGAACACAGGAAATGCAACGTCGCACCGCGCCGTAAAATCAAGATCTCGAAATCCGTGCCACCCAAAAATCAGAAACTTGGTAGATGCAAGCTCCTCTTCATGGAGAAGATTTCTTCTTCTCAGGCCACAGGGAGATAGGAGCTCGAAGAAGGTGGAAATGGCCCAGCAAGCTCTCTCGGATTGCTAAAGAAGGAAAATCCAAAACAGAAAATTCGCTGCGCCCGGTGCACGTGAGCCCGCCAATGGCGGCGCGCCACGTGCCCCAACCACCGTGCACCGCCCGTGCACCGCGCTCCCCGCACGTCGCGTACGGCACCTGCTCCACCCATTGCATGGACCGCGCGCACAACGCCGCACCAACCACAACCTGCCACGTGTCCCCCAGTCGGTCCACCGTGCACCCGAAAGATTCCGTGGACCGCGCACTGTGAGCCCTCCACTCACCATCCGCCACGTGGCACCGCCCTGGTGCGGCCGCCGCCGTGGACCGCGCGCCTGCCCGCGCCCCTGCGCGCTGCCCGCGCCCCTGCCCGCGCCGCGCGCCGCCGTGCTCCGCCTGCCCGAGGCCGCGCCGCCGCCCGCCGGTGCTGCCCGCCGCCGCCGGCCGGCCGCCGGGAACACTGTTCCGGCGTGAACAGTAACCCGAGCCCGAAAAATCAAGTAAATAGCCCATCTGAAGCGTTTTCGCGCGCTGAATCCGAATTTGACGTCCGTTTCGCCAAATTCTCACTCTAAAAATTGCCGAATGCCCCCGGAAAGGTATTCTTAGTCCAAATTTCGCGCCGAGCCCAATCTCAATATCCGTTTCGCGCGAAAACACCTCCAAGCATCCGACGGGGTCCCCGATCACCCGCGTGACCCATTTAAGTCCAAAGTCCAACACTAGTGTCCAATCGTGCCCCAAACACCTCCCGTACACCGCGTAGGCCTCCAATGGCCACCCCAACGCACCGCAACAGCTCTGCGGAGATCCAGGTCATCACATCCTCCCCCACTAAAAGAAAGTTTCGTCCTCGAAACTAAAGTCATTCCTCAACACGGAAACTCAACCGACAGGGGGGTAAATATCCAGTCATCCACCACTCAAGCTCCCAAAACTACCAAATACCTCATCCAGAGACGCGATGCAATCCTTGGGTCTCTAACCAGAACGAAACAAAGGAGAACACTCCAGAGGACCACGCCACCTCAACTAGGTACAGCTGGGCTAACTGCTCGGCCATCAGGTAGTCTGCATCGGTACAAGCATCTGTCCCCGCTAAGGCCTCAGAAAATCCAACCACAAGTCCCACAACACCCAGCTCGATCCAAGTACCTCGGTACTCCCGAGGCACCCGATATAAGTCCCCCAACTGGTCCCGTAACCTCAGATCTCCAATCCAAAACCGTCGGGATGTAGAAGCAATTCCCTAACCCTCCGGCATCAACACTTAGCCATGAGCAGTCGAGAGAACCAGATTGCAAATCCAACTTCGCGAAGATCCAATACCCTTGCAGCTGGTAAAACAAATCCTCCAAGCTTAGCAGAAGGGTGCTAGCTCCCGATGATCACTTCATCAAATTCTTACGGGTCCTCACAAAGCCGAAGTGAACCAACCTTCCACAACTCGAATAGCACCGGCGCCCCCAGAGGTGCCACACTTGGCCTGACATAATTCCAAAACATCAAATCCTGGAGTTGGGTCCTCAACTCCCAAACTGGTGTCATGCCAAACAACTCCGATAGGAGAACAGCTAGGAACTCATAACCAAAGGGTATATCCAAGTCCTGGTGCCGCCGCTGATCCCTCAAACACACCAGCCAAAAGGCTACTCACCCACTACGAGACATCCGCCTCGCTCACAAGGTCAAAACCAAAGAGGCGAAGATACTCTCAAGCAACCCAGGTACACCAACACCTCCAGGCCTGGCTCCCCCGAGAACCGTCCTCGCAGCATAATCTGCTGCCGCGAAAAGAAAAGATAACCGAGCCAGCCTAACCGTCCTAAGTACCAAACCAAGCCCCACAACTAGGTCAAGACCATCAGGCCTACAGGTACAATCAAGGACTCAACCGCACCGGGCAGGACCTACGACCCCCCCCCCCTAGGTGCAAAAGATAGGGAATATGACCTCCCGTACACCAGGTAACCGTCCTACCCCTAACCCAAAACAATGAAGCCAAACACTACCCACCAAGAAGGGAAAACCTCTCGTATCGAAAGATACGAACCCAAGAGCCTGGAACAATTCAAACCTACCGCCACACTGGCCGCTGGAATCTATGTGCTCTGACGGTCTCAAAAATCCACTATCCAGAAAAAGAAATCAGGAATGCCTCATCCAACTGACCTGTCCTCCAACACCCGGCGCCAAGCGCCTCAATCAGAACCCGCCTCAGGCGGCAGATCCCAATCCAAAGGAACTGTAATGCCACGCTCCATACCCGGCGCCTACTCCAATGAGGCGTCCCTAGAACTCTCAATCCCCCACCGAACAAGGCCCTGCCACCAAAGGCTCCATACACAATCCCACAAATCGGGGCAACTCATCCGCCAAAACTGGCTCACTCTTTCAATGCAATCCCACAGTTTTCCCTGCTGTCAACTGTCCACCCTTCCTCGGTGCCCCAGCACTAAACGTCGGCACGGAGGGGCTACTCACTAGTCCGACAACTGTGCCACTGCACTGATCTGACAACTGTGTCACTCCGCGCTGCTCCGACAACTGTGTCACCGCGCTGCTCCGCTGATCTGCCTCCAACACTCCTACCCTTCGGGTCCGGAGCCCCCAGACTCCAATCTGGGTATCCGGCCCGAAACAACCAGCTCAGGCCCAACTGCCGCACCAAGGTGCACTCGGGTCAGAGCCCCAACGTCGGGGAGACACCGCTCACCACGACAAAACCGCAAATCAGCACACCCCAAACACTCGACCCAATCTAGCGAAAGTCAAAGACATCCCCCTATTTTTGTAACTTTATGTTGTCTGCAGCCAACATAACTGTCCCACAAAAATAGGATATGTCGATCCCTCTTCACTCACAGGAAGAGTCAAATAAATAAATCACCGACTTTCGCAAAATGTCACGTCTCTCACACCCTAACATCCTAGGGCCCGCCATAAGCCTAGGGTTTCCTAAGTCCCGACTGACCTATCCCTAAGCTCTGATACCAACTAATCTGTCACGCCCGGGTGTAAACCAGAACCCGGGCCCGTCTACAGATCCGCCGTGCACACGGTATTTCCCGCGTACACGAAGCGCCAAACCTGCTCAGATATATAAGAGATATAATAAAAGAGCAATAAAAACAGAGCTGAACTAAAACTAATACATCTCAGACTGAAGCTGGAAATAAAATACAATACATCTGTATAAATGATACATCTGTCTCTCCCAGCTCACCAAAATAAATACAACCTGCTGGCAAAAGCCAGTCCCAAATGTAAAAGTACAACCGTCTGAGGAATCCTGGGTACACCAACAGTCCAGCTAACTCGCTCATCCTGCCTCGAGATCTATCTACTCAGCCGTCCTCTCTCCTCGACCCGCCGCTAAAAGCCCAGCAGCACCCGCAGAAGGCACTGCAAAACAAGAAAGAAGAAAAAGAGGAAAGAAGAATGGGGGTGAGAACTACTAGTAAACCAGTAGCCTCCCCTAGTGGGTAAAACCTCAAACTCAGACACACCCACTAGGTCTACCAGAGGCAAAAGGGGAAAGAAGAGTGGTAAGAAAATAATGACTGCCGAAGAAATGAAACTACCACTACTATGCCTCTAGAAATACAGTCCTAGACTGGAATAACCATATCCACAATAACCAACCGTCCCAGATTAACCCAATCTGTACCGCCCTCATCATCGGGCAAGTAAGCCGCGCCGATGTGATAGCAAAGCTCCTGCCGCCGCCCTCACCATCGGGCAAATAAGCCGCGCCGATGTGATAGCAAAGCTGTCAATAACTGTCTGGCCCCGGCCTCCGGAGGGGAACTCGAGGGGAGCGACCCACTCGAGGAAAGCACTACCGGGCAATAACCGCGCCGGTAAAATAAGTACCAAAAGCAGGAGTAAATCACAACTGTAAAGCCCCGGTGGAACACACCCTCCACTAAAGAAACACAGATCCCCCAATCTGATGCACAAATGAACATCCGGTCGATCGCCCAAAATCCGCGATCGCCGCAATACCCACAATCACAATCATGTCCCACATCCGACATCCGGTCAACCGCCTACTGTCCGCGGTAGCCGCTATAATCCCGCAACCCATAATCAAACACAACCTGTCACTAACCCTCAGGTCCTCGCTACACTATCCCAAACCCCTGCTCGAACCCGAGCAACCAGACTCAAAGGTCTAAATAAGAAGGAGAAAAGAAATCAAACATGGTTTCTCCTATGTCAATTCCAGCATGATAGTGTAGCAGAAAAAGGTGGCCTATCTAGGTGTCCAAACAAGCATGCAAGTGTTCTCAAGGAAATAAAGGAAAAGGTGTTCAATAGTGGTTCCACATGTGTAACAATTAATAACTCCGCATAGATATAACCATCATGCTAAAACATTATCCAACCACACAGGTCTATAATCCATGTTCCATGATAAAGCATCACTATCCACCTATGCATGTCATAAAATCCTCAAATAGTACCAACCACTAACAGGATAATCATATAGTCCAAAATAAATAATCCAATCCACATGCAAGGTTAAACGCTAACATTCCATCCATACCAACATGTATAAGTCCCAACCACTATCAATATCCACAACAGTAATTTCCATATGAAGGCTCATAATTATTTTAGTTAAACATGCATGTCTACTAAGTGAGCATTCAAAATGTCCAATAGAGGGATCTCTCTAATATTCCTAGTGGGTATGTCAGAAAAGAGGAGTAAAGCAACCACCCACCTGAAGTGCAACTGTCCAAGTCCGTACAGCAGAAAATACCAAAACTCCAAATCCTTGCTCCCACAATTTTAGCACACCCGCAATATTCCTGGTACAATACAAAATCACTAATTACACTTAGGCTCCCAAATAATGCACTTATAATCACATACAACCTCGAATTCAAAACTGCTAAATTTCACCTGCAGAAAGTGCCCAGAAAATTCCAATAAAAATATCACGGCGATCCTCGCGTCGATAGCTTCGCAACGGTACCTTGCACGCCCAAATCTGAGTTCGGTAAGACAAGTTATAAAATTCGGCAAGGTGGTAATCCAAACAACAAACTGTGGAAAAAGACTGCACACTGTACACTGAGAAAACAGTGATTTTCACCTCGAAATAAATCTCATAAAATTCCAATAAAAATACGAGCGCGTTCCTTGCGATCTGTAGATGAAAAAGTTGTATAAGCTCGTCTCCGTCAGACGCTCGTGCGCGAAGATATGGCCAAAATACTCCGATGCTGTCCTCACATTCCTCACAGAAAAAGGGGGACCATTGTTACCTCGGGATCCGAGCCAAAGAAGCAAAATCAGAATGAGTGATCAAAATCAAAGTTGAAGCCCTACCTGTTAGGAGTCTTTCGGCGCAAGAATCACAGAAGAAGGAGCTCGGGGTAGACCAGGGGAGCTAAAACACTGCAGCTGCGCCGAAGAAGAACACAGGAAATGCAACGTCGCGCCGCGCCGTAAAATCAAGACCTCGGGATTCGTGCCTCCAAAAATCTGAAACTTGGTAGATGCAAGCTCCTCTTCAAGGAGAAGATTTCTTCTTCTCAGGCCCCAGGGAGATGAGGCTCGAAGAAGGTGGAAATGGCCCAGCAAGCTCTCTCGGATTGCTAAAGAAGGAAAATCCAAAACAGAAAATTCGCTGCGCCCGGTGCACGTGAGCCCGCCAATGGCGGCGCGCCACGTGGCCCCAACCACCGTGCACCGCCCGTGCACCGCGCCCCCGCACGTCGCGTACGGCACCTGCTCCACCCATTGCATGGACCGCGCGCACAACACCGCACCAACCACAACCTGCCACGTGTCCCCCAGTCGGTCCACCGTGCACCCGAAAGATTCCGTGGACCGCGCACTGTGAGCCCTCCACTCACCAACCGCCACGTGGCACCGCCCTGGTGCACGGCCGCCGCCGTGGACCGCGCGCCTGCCCGCGCCCCTGCGCGCTGCCCGCGCCCCTGCCCGCGCCGCGCGCCGCCTGCTCCGCCTGCCCGAGGCCGCGCCGCCGCCCGCCGGTGCTGCCCGCCGCCGCCGGCGGCCGCCGGGAACACTGTTCCGGCGTGAACAGTAACCCGAGCCCGAAAAATCAAGTAAATAGCCCATCTGAAGCGTTTTCGCGCGCTGAATCCAAATTTGACGTCCGTTTCGCCAAATTCTCACTCTAAAAATTGCCGAATGCCCCCGGAAAGGTATTCTTAGTCCAAATTCGCGCCGAGCCCAATCTCAATATCCGTT
>JAQOTM010000968.1:43320-65287 GCA_029168755.2 Tillandsia fasciculata
ACGTACACACCTATACTTGGTTATCTCAGTTCCAACTTTGCTGTGTGGCTCCTAGCATGTGGACACAAAACACGTCCTACTTGGTTGTGGTTGTATTGCTCTGATACCATTTACTCTGTCACGCCCCCGGGGGTTTTTTGAGTCCTTTGAAGCGGAAAAACGTGCCAATTTTTTTTTTTTTCCTTAATAAGGTAACTTAACTCAACCCCGGTGCGTGCCAGACCGCCACATACACAAATTCACTCTGTCCACGGACAGAGTCTCCTTTGTATATGCACGGCGTCTCATTTACATCATTTCATTCATCACATCAATCATACAACCACACACCAACAACAACCATACAGTAGACATACACCATATTCAGAGTTAAATCGTTAACTAAAGCTTGTCATTTGAGCGGCTTCAATGTTTGGAAAGGATAAAACCCAGAGTTGTAAAACCCGTGCCCACACGGCACTCTTTTAGAAAACGTTTTCGCAAACCTTTATCTCATCAGAAAACATGCCGCATTAAAAACACTACTAAAAGTATCACATAAAGCACATCTCATCCACAGTGCTAACTAAAACATGCCCACATGTAAAGTAATCCACAAGCAAATTAAAAGTAACCTAAAGAGGAAATGATATATATACGATAACCAAGAGTCCGACTACGATCCTCACGTCGCAGTCCCACCGCCGTCCCGGCTAACGCACCTAGGGAAACCTGTCACGGAGTGGGTAACGTCAGTGACAAACAAAGTAGATGTCTAATAATATTAAGAAAGGAAGAACGAACCGAATACACCGAGTACACCGTAACCTTTCGTTAAACCCCTGTGCATATATTAAACTGGGCACCAACCCCGGATTAATTGTTAATTAAGTGGGCACCGACCCCAGAGTACCTGTCGGGGAGACTAAAGTCCCCCCTCGTGCACAACACCTTTTTGATGCTTTAACCACTTCACGGGCTAGTGCGACCCCTATAGCTGCCGTGAAGAGGTCCTCACGGCACCCACCCCTTTGTGAGGCACACGGGTCAAAAAGACCACTTTTCCGGAAAAGTACACCATGCGGTGGCCCGATCCGCCAGTGTACGTGCAGCATCCGAAACCGGATTGCCAAGAATGGCGTGTAATGAGCACCGCGACCGCAGCCGCTTAATTGTTAGATAAATATCAATTAAAAGAAAGGTTAAACTGTCCATCTACTTTGTTAGGTAAATTAAAGAGTATTTTTAATGACATAGATGCACTTACAGCACCGGTTGCACACATCGCAACCGTACCCACCTTGTTGGAGAGAAGACGGGTCACCCGAGCCCTTCGCACTCTCCCGCTGCGCACCTGGACCTATAAAAAGTCCGCACGGAAACTAAGGTCAGAAACTATACTAAATACCGTAACAACAGAAAAAAAAACCCCACTTATATTATAATAAAGTCCGGCACCGTCCCGCTGCCTATGGAAACCCCCTTGCGCAACCGTCGCCGCCCGCCGCCCGTCGGAGCCGCGCGCGGCGCGGCCCCGCGGGCGGTGCGCGCAAGTGCCCCGCACGGTGCCCGCACGGGCACGGGCCCGTGCGGCGCCCGTGCGGGGCGCCCGCGCGGCGCCCGCGCGGTGCCCGCGCGGCGCCCGCGCGGGGCCGCCCGCGCGGCACCCCGCGCGGGTGCCCGCGCGGCGCCCGCGCGGGCGCCCGCGCGGCACCCCGCGCGGGTGCCCGCGCGGCGCCCGCGCGGGGCCGCCCGCGCGGCACCCCGCGCGGGTGCCCGCGCGGCACCCCGCGCGGGGCCGCCCGCGCGGGTGCCCGCGGGGCACCCCGCGCGGGTGCCGCGCGGCGCCCGCGCGGGGCCGCCCGCGCGGCCCCGCGCGGGTGCCCGCGCGGCACCCCGCGCGGCCACGCCCGCGCGGTGCCCGCGCGGGGGGCGCCCACGCGGCGGCCGCGCGTGTCGCGCGGGCCCGCGTGGGTGCGACCCGCGCGGCGCCGTTCCCGCCTGCGGCGGAGCCCGGTCATCCGCCGGTGCGTTCCCCTTCTTCCTCGCGCGATGCCCCGGTGGCACCGCGCGCCTCTTTGCCCGTTCCGTCCGCCCAACAAAATACGATGACGGCGGCGGTGACGGGGGTGGCGGAGGAACTCTAGAATTTTACCAAACTACGCTAGGAAAAATCCAGAAAAATTATTAAAAATTATTTACCTATCCGAGATCGTCGGAAGGTGTCCGGTCGCGTTTCTAGCCTTTGGATCGGCGTTTAGGACGATCGGCTCCTCCTTCTTCCTTCTCCTTCCTCCGTTACGGTTCTTTTCTTTCTTTTTCTGGTTGGGGTTTCGGTACGTACGAAAGAGGAGGGTTTGGGGAGGCGGAGAATAAAATAGGGTTTCGCTCGGTAAGCGGGGAAATAAATAACCCCTATTTTGGATATATCCAATTTGTAACCCGCACCGTCAAAATCCCTTTCGGGTATTTGATCCGATTAATTAATTCGCTAATTAATTAATCCCCACCGATAACCCTATTTAGTTAATCGTTAATTATTATCCTCACCGTCATTTCCCAAATTTGATCGTTAATTTATTTACGTACGTAGGAAACCTATAATTCCCCGTTTCTGTTTCTCAAGAAAATATCCGACGACGGGATATTTCTCACCTTTAAATCCTGACCACCGATTATTTGATCACCTTTATCAAATAATCTTGGGAAATCAAATTCCCAGTTGGATTCTAATTACCCGGATATTTAAACCTCTATTATCCAAATCCCGGTCGCCGATTATTTAATTACCTTAATTAAATAATCATGGGAAATAAATCCCCAATTTAAAATATCCGGATTTTATCTCTTATTCAATCCGTGAGATAAAATCCCATAATTTAAATCCTTTAGTTTAAATATCTTGACTCTTATCCCTTTCCAATCTATGAGATAAAAATCCCACCAATTTAAATCCCACAATTAATTGGTACGTAGGAGGATTTAAATTCCGTCACCGGATAATTAATTAATTGATTAATTATCCTTACGGGATAACCCACCTTATCTCTAACGGGTGCAAGATATTTCGCACGGTTTCCGATGCGCGACTAACTACCGCATCGCTAAGGGTCCCGTTCCGGGAGATCCCGGCATCGGATTTCGAATCCGATCGCACCGTCGGTCATCGTTTTTCGCGCTCTATCGCAGAAAAATATACACACTTGTCCCGGCCGACTTTTGAGAATTAAATAATTTTATTCCCCTTAAGGCCTAAGCGATTACATGTGAGTTCAAAAAATACCCCGGAGGGTCGGGTCACTACACCACCTACAACCACCTCCCGCTGACGGGCAGGAATTACATAGGGCGTCCAAACGGACTAACTCGCGATCGAGTAGTGGCTCAAGCAGGCTATAGTCAAAATCCACGCTCTCTCTCAGAACGGATAGACTCAAGATCACCAAACCTCTCGTACACGGTCCAAGTGCTCACCACGATACGGGACCACCGTCAAACCAAACGGCTCCCAACAACACTAGCACTGGCCTAAACACAGCTACAAAACTCCACTCAGTCCCCCTGACACGAGTGCAACAACAAAGTAACTATCTGTAATAACCCAATCTAATGCCACTAGTAAAACTGGTACTGCCTGCTGAGCGGAATCTGCACACATGGCTTGAAACCGCGGGATCGGCACACAAGGCTCGAAATCCCAATAAAATAGACCGGAACCCAACACGGTCAAAAGCCTACTCCGGAGCGGCACTCGAGGGGAGCGACCCACACGAGTAAAGTATCTCTGTAATAAGTATCTCTGTAATAGCAGGACTTTGATCACGGCTCAGATCAAAGTGGGAAAACCCAACCACTAAAGAAAGACCCGACCTCAATCGGATGCAACTAAACGATAAGTGGGAAACTCCATCCACTAGAGAAAACTGATACCCAATCTGATGCATAAGTAAATATCCGGTCAACCGCCCAATATCCGCGGTTGCCGTAATACCCTGCCGTCTATAATCGAGTCCTATAACCGACCCCCGGTCAACCGCCCAAAGTTCGCGGTTACCGCAAAACCCTGCCAGCCTCAATCCAGCACAACCCATCCCTGACACCAATTTCCCGGCTACACTACCCCAGACCCCTGCTCGCACTTGAGCAACACAGACCGCCTGACTAACAAAGAAGGAGAAAAGGATAACATGGTTTCTCCTAAGTTAAATTCCGGTATGTAGTGTAGCAGTAAAAGATGGCCTAGCTATATGTCCATACAAGCATGCATTTGTCCTCAAAGAAGAATAAAGAAAATAACCTCATGCCAAAATTATCAATGACTATACCTGTCCATAATCCTCGATCCATAATCGCTCCTCAGAGTAGAACCTGCACATAACTACATAATCCAATCCCATTGCATAAACCAGCTTCATAAAAGGTTATGTGCTAACTTGGCATGATAATTAATCATATAGGGTAACCTTGCCTTAGGTAAGCTTCCACTAATCATCAACATGAATATTCGATTAATACCATTGTCATAATATGAATTCTTAACTTGTAATTCCCATAAAATCAACATTGTTAAGCTTACCGATCAATCCCAGGTATTGTGCCCTACACCTGCATGCAATTCTAACATATAGAATTAGCGAATCGTCCACCGGTTCTCGGAACAAAGCACCCACCTGAAACGCATTCCGCAGGCAAAGCCGAAGTCGGTGAAGTACACAGCCACACGAAATCCAAAATCTGCCGGATCCGCTCCCTTGGTAAACAGTCGCACAAACCACTCTTTCGACAAACAACATCGAAGCCGAGAATCAATTACATCAGAACCAAAACTCTCAAAAATAGCATATGTTGTTTTGTACCAACCAGCAGAGAGAAGGAGCCTTTTCACCTGTATACAGACCTCCAAAAATTTCAAAAAAATCACGGTTGCGATCCTCACGACGCGTAGCCCCAAATCAACTAGTTAAACGTCCCGTTCTGATACCTGTAGGCCAAGAAACAATTCGGACAACGTTGGAAGCGATTCCCTCAAGAACACAGTTCTGCTGAAAAAATAGCAGCAAAGAAGCTTAATTCTCACCCTCGAAATGACCACATAAAAATTCAATAAAAATACGGGTCCGTTCCAATCGAAGAGTAGATATCAATCGTGTCTTTAAACGCCTCATTCTGATGCACGAGAGCAGAGATAAAAATCCGACAAGCCTCCGCTGTCCAAAAATCCAACAGCAAAATAGTGGCTCAGAGATGCCTCGGGAACTGTGCCAAAAACTCAAAATGCGGAGAAGTGATCAACACAAAAAACGAAGCCTTACCTCTCGTGAACGCGCTGTCACAAAAATCGCCGAAAACGATGGTCTAAGTAAGCCAAGGGAGCTTGCGCACCGAAACGCAACGAAGGGGATCACCGGTGAAGGAAAGTCGCACTGCGCCGAAATGCCGCAAACCTCGAAATGCGTGCCACAAAAAATTCTCAAACTTCTCCACGAGATGCTCCATAGGAAGATGAACAACTTTTGTATATAGCTCTCGGAGAGATGAAGCCTAGAAGAAGCCCGAAACCATTCTTGAATTCGGCCTTATATAGGCCCAACTCAACAATTCCAAAAATGACATCTGTGTCCCAATTTCCGGGCGCCCGAAACTTTTCGGGCGCGTACAGTAACCTGATCTCGGCCGTCCATCAAGCGCCCGAATCAACCGGATTGCACCACGTGGCCCCCGAACAGGCAACAGCGGCGCCAGCCAACCCGGCCGCGCCACGTGGCACACCCCGCGCCTGCCCATCGCACGTGGCGCGCCTGCCCCACGTGTACGGCCACCTGCCCCGCCGTACGGCCACGTGCCCGCCTGCCAGCGCACGACGCCCCACCTGCCGCGCACAGTACCCCGACCAATGGGGAGGCGCCACGTGTCAGCCCCTCCGCTCACTGCGCCCGGTGCACGCACACCCGATGCACCGAACCTGTAGCCAGCTGCCACGTGTCCCGCCCCCGGTCCACCAAACACCCCGCGCTCTCCGTAGACCGCGCCCTGCGGACCGGCCCACTCCCGAGCCGCCACGCGTCTAGCGCCCGGTGCACGCCCACCGCGTGGACCGGGCGGCCCGCGCCTCAGCCCGCCGCGCTGCCCGCGGCCGCGCCGCCACGCTCCACCGCTGCCCGCCGCCGCCGGCGCTGCCCGCCGGCCGGAACAGTAACCCCATGCCTCGAAAAATGCGCTTTTGCATCCGGACTCCGAAAAATATAAGTAAATAGTCCATTTTTACCGTTTTCGCGCGCTGAATCCAAATCCGCCATCCGTTTTTCCAAATTCCCCTTCTAAAAAATGCCGAAGGCATCCGGAAAGGTATTTTTAATCCAAATTTCACGCTGAGTCTAATTTTGATATCCGTTTTGCGCGAAACAACTTATAAACATTCGACGGGGTCCTCTGATTACCCACGTGATCCATTTTAGGTCCAGAGTCCATCACTTATGTCCAATTGGTGCACAAACACCTCAAATACACAGTACAGGCCCCCAGAAGCTGCCCAACACACTGCAGAAGCTCTGCGGAGATCCAGGTCATCACAGTGGGTGTGAGAACTACATCCCATAGTAGTTCTCAGTGTGTACTGCCAACAAGCGCGACGGTCTGCCCACTAAGTCTACTGAGGCATGAAGTAACAAATGTAATACTGAAAGGAAAAAGCTGGAAAAATAACTCTACAGCTACTATGCCTCTATCTAGATGCTCAAGAAGTGGAACAGGTGGAAACATGATGCATCTACTAGCTCTCAAGTATAGTCACCCAATCTACACTGACTGCCACATAAGGTCCAGTCAAACCTGCACCCACCTACTGCCGCACATCCACAAGAGGACGGGTCTACCGTAGGGTGTCCGTGACTGGCAAAACTGGCCCAGCCAGAGGGACTGCGTCGACAAGTCGGGATAGCAAAGTAACAGGCCCAACTTCGGAGTGGCACTCGAGGGGCGCGACCCCACCGAGGAAAGTATCCACGCATCTCTGTCGAGCTCCATATGGCTCATGCAGGCTATAGTCCAATCCACGATCAACAAGATCGACAGTACCCGAATCACCTATCTAACTCACTAACAAGAAACACTCGAACAGCTAGGACTGTTGTGTCACGCCCCGGGGTCGAAACTTCTCCCCGGGCTCGCCAACAGATCCGCCATCTGTACGAAAACTACCGAACAGACGAAGCGTCTACCCTGCAAGTCAGATCTATAGCTAAAAATTGAAATCCATAGAATAAAAACTGAACATCTAGAATAGTAAAATCGAAATCTATAGAATAAAAACTGAACATCTAGAATAGTAAAACTGAACATCGAAATCTATAGAATAAAAACTGACACTAAAAATCGTGTCAGAGCTGACACTAAAAATCTCCACTAAAAATCGAAATCTATAGAAATCCATTAATGTATTAGAGCTGACACTAAAAATCGAAATCTATAGAATAAAAACTGAACATATAGAATAGTAAAATCTCCACTAATACACAAATCCTCAATGTACAAAGTCTCACAAGAATAATACAAGTACTATCCTCACAATCTCTCAGAATGTCCAATACAAAAGCGGAAACATAAAATACACCGGGTACATCTACCTTAGACTCTCAATGCTGGTAAGGAACTAATCGGTCGCGTCCTCACCTCGATCTGCTGTCTCCGCGCGAGCCAAGCCGGAACAGCTGCCTCAAACCTGTCACCGCAGCGGGTGTGAGATCTACTGCAGAAGGCAGATCTCAGTGGGTACCGTCCCAATATCTACGGTATGCCCACTAAGTCTACTGGAGGCAAAACAGATAGATATGCAAATAGATAGATAAAAGGAAAGCAGGAAAGGAACTACAGCTAATAAGTAACAGCATCATGCTGAACGAACTCTACTCTGGCCCTGCTATGCACACACTAACACTGCTAATAATATGCCTCTAGTACCATGCTCAAAGGGAAACTCATCAATGAACATGCTATGCCATCACTCTCTCAATGTCACCCAATCTCAATGACTGCCTCGTAGGGTCCAGTCAAGCCTGCGCCAAACCCACTTCCACCTCATCCACCCTGGGACGGGACTTACGTAGGGCGTCCCACACGGACTATCTCAAGCGAACTCTAGTGTATCAACTAGTCGCATACATCGCAGCCTCGTCAGGCTCGGTATCATCACACACACCCGGGTGGCAGCTTGAGGGGAGCGACCCCTCCGAACTCAAGTATCACATTTGTATCACTGTCTCGTAAGCGGCACATGCAGGCTATGATCCACGATCAAACAGATCGGTACCTCAAAGCTCAAAGCACAACTCAGTCGGAAAAAAAAACTCGACTCAAACAGGGATAGCCCAAAACACTCTCACAGCTATGTCGGAGAACCCTCAACGACTCAATCTGATAATGCACGACCATGGCTGAGTCGGGAAACCTCCACGACTCGATCTGCCAGAACCCCAAGATCCTCAAAGCTAAGTGGGAGAACCACCTCCACCACTAAATCAGAAACACAACCTAGGATCTAGAACCATCCCAACAAAGAAGAAAACTCTCATGACACTAGAAACTCAACACATGATGCTCTAAAAATATACTCGGCCCTCTGCCACGAGTACTCATGCAACTCGAACAATCTGGACCATTCATAGTGTTCTCAATATTTAAAAATCCTTTTAAAGCGGAGTTTTAATTAAAACGGGGTACTAAAATATTCTGAAGGTCCAGATGCAACCTGAATCTCAAAAGAATGCACAGTCTATGTAATGTACCAGATTTTGGTATATAAATAAATATAAATAAAAATGGTATGAAATACTATTTTTATTGAGTTTAGAGAAATAAAGGATGATCTAAAAGTGAGTTGGAGTTGAGAATTTGAAGCTTCAATTGTGAAGCTTAAGTCCTTGTTTGGCGATTTTCGCGAAACGGCGAAACTCAGAAAAAATACTTGTAACACATTTCAAATGCAATTACAAGTGAGGAGGAAGCATTTCGAATCGATGTGAAAGTCATCGAGTCGAAAAGTGAGTTGTAGTTGAGAGTTGAAGCTTCGAATTTGCAAAACTTAAGTCCTCGTTCGCCGAATTTGCAAAATGGCGAAATGCGGCGAAAGGACTTGTAACATATTTTAAACATGATTACAGTCGAGTTCGGTGCGTTTCGGACCGACGCGAAGGTTATCGGGTCGAAAAGTGAGTTGAAGCCCAAGGACTAAGCGAAAATTCAGAGATTCTGAATTTTGTGATCACGAAGCTTTTCCGGAGCCCTGTTTCGAAGAGTTAGAGTAATCAAAAAATTTAAAAGAAATCGTGGGGTGTCTCAGAAAAGTTTCCTGATTAAAGAGGGTGAAATTTCGAGGTGAGCAATTAGAGGAAAGTAGGAGAACGAAGCGAAGAAAAATGCTTTGTGAATTCTGAAACTACAGTTTTTAACAGCGCAGTTGATCGCGAAGCTTTTTCGGAGCCCTGTTTCGAAGACTTAGAGTAGTCAAAAATTTAAACAAAAATCGTGGGGTGTCCCAAAAAAATTTGCTGATTTAAAAGGGATGAAGTGCCGAGGTGTGCGATTAGAGGAAAGTAGGAGAACGAAGCGAAGAAAAATGCTTTAAGAATTCTGAAACTGCAGTTTTTGCTAATGCAGTTTGTCACGAAGCTTTTTCGGGGCTATCTTTCGAGGGCTTAGAGCAGCCCAAAAATTTAAAAGAAATCGTGGAGAGTTTAAGAAAAATTTGTACAATAAAGGGGAGAAGAAAAATTGCAGTTTTGATTATCCAGTTGAGGGCAAAACGCGTAGAAAGAGGGGTATCCGAATTTGCTCACTGCAGGGTGAAAACTGCAGAATTGGAGGGCAATTTAGAGAAAAATGGGTAAGTTGGGGGCATTTTAGTAAAATTGCTTCTTTCCTCCAACCACCCCTGCAGAGAATTAAATGTTCTCTCTCTCTCTCTCTCTCCCTCTTAGTTACACTCTCTCTCTCCCTCTTTTCTACTGGAGCAGGAAACGCAAGAAGAAGAGAAAGAAGAAGAAGAAGAAGGTACTCTCTCTCTCTCTCTCTCTCTCTCTCTCTCTCTCTCTCCTCTCTCTTGGCAGGAGAATTAAAGAAAAAAAAAGAAAAAAAAAAGACAGGGGGTGCAGGGCTGGGCTGCAGCAGCTAGCTGCTGCTGCTGCCCTGCGCGTGCTGCTGCTGGTTGGGCAGCCAGCAGCAGCATTGGTTGCTGCTGGCTGGGCCACCAGCAGCTGCTGCTGCTGCTAGAGCCAGCAGAGCCAGCAGCAGCAGCATGAGCTGCTGCTGCTGGCTTAGCCAGCAGCTGCAGCAGCAGCAATGCTGCTGCTGTTTGCTACCCGCTGCAGGGCAACAACTATGCAAGCTGCTGTCCTACAGCAGCTTTCGACATAAAAAAAAAAAATAAAAATAAAAAAAATAAAAAAAAGAGGAAAGAAGAGAACAATTGAAAGGAAGAAGAAAGAAAAAAATTGAAAGAAAAAGAAAAGAAGAAAATTTTCTTCTTTCTTCTTTTTCTTTCAATGTGCGAAATCGGTAAATTGGGAGAATCGCTCAAATTGAGTTTCTCTCCAATTTTTGAATGCAAATTCTTGATTTTGCCAATACGCGAAATCGGTAAATTGGGGGAATCACTCAAATTGAGTTTCTCTCTAATTTTTGAATGTAAATTCTTGATTCTGCCAATGTGCGAAATCGGTAATTGTGGGAATTGCTCAAATTGAATTTTTCCGAAATTTTTGGAGCATTTTGGCCCATGGCCAAAGAGAGCGAATTTATCTTTGGCAACACGTCAAGGGGGGATTGTTCTAGGGGGGATTGTTCTTCTCCCATTTTTGTAAGCCAATCCAAAAATAATCTTTTTGGAGGAAATTGATCAAATAGGGGTTTTTCCCTTTGTATTGAAAAAGGGATTTTTAGTTAAATTTCTATGGAATTGTTAGATCGTAAGAATCAATGATTCATGATTCTCCTTTTCTTTTAGGAAAATCTTGGAGATCAAAAGAGCAAAGTTTTGTCTCTTTCAAGAACAAAGAAAAATACCGAGGTGGGGGATTCTGCCGAAATTGGGTGACCTCTCCCCTTGCTCCTTTGCTTTTCGATCCAGAAGCATGATAGTAGCCTGTTAGAGGCGTTAGGGAATCATGATAATAGTGGCATGCGTAGAAGATAAATATTATTTTATGATGGATATGGAAATAATTGCTTGGGTAGAAATAAACAATTATTTATTATTGTGATCATGTTAGGGTGTAACCCTGGGAACCATGTGAAAGCCTAAGGGAAAAGAGATGCATGATGGTAGTAAGACTTAGGAGAAAACCTAGATTTAGGTTTAACGAGTGGCATGATGACCTAGGAAATACACCTAGATGGACGAGTGGCATTACCTTAGGAAGTAATCTAAGGTTGAGAATAGAGTATTTAACATAGAGTCAGGGAACTCTAGGTTAAACAGGATGTGAAACTCAAGTAAAGAAACCTAAGGTGAACTAGTAGGGTTAAACTCTAGTGATGAAATAGAGTTAGTGCAACCCTAGGTTAAACAGGGAACAGGAAAACAGAGGTAGTATAACTCTAGGATTCAGTGAGGAATTAGGAAAATGGGGATTTGATCCCAAAAGTTAAAGAGTCAAATAAAGATAATCCCAGAAAGTCATGGGACGTCTGGATAAATGGATAAATTAGTTTAACTTCAACCAGAGTTAATTAAAGGAAAAATGGGAAATGATCAAGTGTGGAGACATGAAAGGAAAAGAAAATGGAAATAAGGTTAATAAACTCTAAGTTTGATAAAATTGAAAGTAACTAGTGTCCGAGTGACATAGTGCAATCTTAAGGGTAATTGAAGCATAGGGTTGTGAATTGAGAACAAGTAAGGAAAGTGTAAAAGTGACTGGGAAACTAAAGATATTGCCAAGTGGCAAAATAAGTGGAAATGGAAATGAACAAGTTGTTCAAACTTAAATTGGTGTTAGAGACACCCAAATTATCCTAGGGTAAAGAACTTAGGATAAAAGAAATAAAGTTTAAATGAAAGCCAAAAGTGGCTAATGAGCAAGACAAGCAAATTGCTCGAGTGAGAGCTAAAAGTGGTTAATAAGCAAGACAAGCAAATTGCTTGAAATAAAAGAGAAAGGTAAAAGAGAAGCATTGAGGCATGAATGTTAACGGGAGGGTTGAGCATATGTCACTCCCGGGGAGATGAGTGCCAAGGTGCCTTAAACTCATCTGAACATAAAGTGGAAAAAGAATGGTTAAAGAAAGAGAATGATAAATGAAAGGTAAAAAGGATAAGATAAACTACATTGGGCCGAGCACTACGGGAGGCGATGCTACAACCTGTTCTTGTTTGATTGGGGTTGTAGGCATCCGTCTTTTGGAACCCTCGGACCCTGTAAAGGAAAAGCCTAAATGGCCATTGGGAGGGTTGAGCATATGTCACTCCCAAGTGAATTAAAGTGTTAAAGCTAAGCTGCCAACGGGAGGGTTGAGCATATGTCACTCCCGGGGGAAGTGTGTGAGCAAGACTCAGCTTTCCAAGTAAAGGCAAAACAAAGAGCTAAAGGCAAAAGAAAAGACAAAGATAAAACGGGCGGACCTACGGTGAGAAATGCGGCCCATGTTGGAGTTGCAGGCAGTGCCCTTCTCCCGGGTAGAGACTCGTTCCGGACGTTTCCTCCGTAGGATGGGGTAACACTTGCGGGTGTTATCGGCAACTTTAGAAATCTTATCTTATGGTAGCAGGACTACCGGGCTGGGGCCCGTTGGATAAGAATTTCTGAGGGTTAACTTGAACTAAAGCACCAGAATTTAAACAATAAAGAGAAATTAGGGTGGCCGAGGTGGCCGGGTTAGTTTAACCCTGTGTACAGCGGCATAGTGGCCGAATTGGTGCTTAGCAGCCTAGTGTGGCTAGACAGAGTAGTGCTGAGTCGATGAGTATACACAGTTAGTGTAGTGATATATTATATTACATAGCCGCATTTTGATATTGAGGATTTTAGTTTCCTAGCACTATTATTATTGCTTCCATTGGACCAAGTGGTGTAGGACACTTTTTCTCGGTGGTTGAACCCACTGGGAACTCTGTCGTAGTTCTCACACCCCTTGGGTGACCTCCCCACAGGTTCAGGTATGGATACAGCAGTCGAGACGTTTCAGATGCAGACGGCGAGGCATATGACAAGGGTAAGGGCCCAGCAGCATAGAGACCTAGAGGGTCTAGCAGAGGTATCCCATTTATATATTTCTTGGGTGAACCTTGTATGGTGAGGAAATCATGTAAAAGATTTGTAAAAATTTTATTTGCAAGTTCAAAAATGTAAAGTGTAATAAATTTAATTATGGTTCACTCTTGTATGCTTTCATTACCGCTTAAACTGTTTGTTTATTAAATGAAAGTTCAAATTAGTAGTGATTTTTAGTACTCTGATACTGAGCTTCCGCATATACTTGTTGTATTATTATGGATGTTACCGTTCCTTTCGAGTAGTGAGAGGTCTTACTCGATTGGCGGGTCTGTTGGCGTGCCCGAACCATACTAATTGGCGGACTCGGGGCGTGACAGATTAGAGTGGTATCAGAGCCTAGGAATAGTCCTAGGTGGTTAGAAACCTTAGGGAGACCCTAGGGATTAGCACGAGAGAGTGTGAGGATTTTGGGCGAAAGTATTTGATTGGTTATTGTTGTTCCCAAAAAGGATGTTGGGACTGATCGAGGGCAACGAGCTTTCATTCTTCGGATATTACGTTGGGCGGCCGACAACGTAATGTTGGAGATGAAAAGGAGTACCCTCTTATACTTTCGCATGATTGGGTCGACGAGCCTTTTTGTTGGTATCTAGGTTGCGCGTTGCTCAAACGGCTAAGTTTGGGCTGGTTGTTTCGTTGTGGTGTGCATATTAACGATGACACCACATAGGTAGGCGCACCTATTTTGACTCGAGTCACGTGAGGGCTCGGAGTCAAACGAGGTACACGAGCTGCGATAGCAGGTGACTGCACCTGTTGGAGTGGTCCAGCAGCAGGTCAGACTTCTTGCCATTGGCGGAAATTTTTCGCCGACAGGAAGACAGGTTCCGGCGCCTAAGAGTGGCGTCAGCGTGACAGTCGGAGCAGATAGATAGGCTCTAGTGGCTGATAACGCAGCAAGCTGAGGCTGCACAAACAACGTATGAGTATACGGCGTCGCCGCCTGTAGGGGCGACAGTAAAGAGAATGGCAGTGGCCGCCTGTAGGGGCGACAGTAATGAGACTCCTTTGCTTCGGTGTTATGCATAGGCTGGCATACCCGTTGCGGCAGGCAGAGCAGGCAGTACCAGTGTCCACTGGTGGTCGGATTGGGTTATCTTGGCAGGCATTTTTATTCTGATGCATCCATTTAGCTATTCTTTTAGCTTGGCATTTAGAGGCATACTAGTGGTAGCTTTCTCTTATCAGCATCTCTGTTTATAGCTTACCACCTCTCTTATTCCTTTTCTTGCCTCTAGTAGACTTAGTGGGTACGCCGGAGCTCGAGGCTTTACCTACAGGGGGAGGCTACTGGTTTACTAGTGGTTCTCACCCCCCACTGTTGTTTCCTTTTCTTTTTCTCCCCCCTGTTTTGCATAGTCCTCTTTGGGAGTTGCTGATCTTCGGTCGTTGTCCGAGGCGAGAGAGTCACGAGCTAGATCTTTACCACCCGTGGAGTGTAGCTGTATCCCCTGGTTGGAGATTCCTCGTAGCTGTTGGCTAATGTTTACTGTTATCCTGGAGGGAGATCTTCTGTATTTGGAGAGACAGAGTTGAGACGGATGTACTATAGTTTTAGTTTATTTCCTTTTATAGTTGAGAGATGCTGTAGTGAGGACATTGTATGTTGATTACCTGTATTCGAGGAAATGGATATTGTACATATTTCATCTTGTTCTGTGATTGGATTTTATTCTACAGCATTTTTATTTCAGCTCTGATATTTGTGTGGCTATAGTACTATCTTTTGCAGGTTAGACGCTTCGCCTATGCGGGTTTTAGCATAGGTGGCGGATCTGTTGGCGAGCCCGGGTCGCAGTTTCGACCCCGGGGCGTGACAACAAAAACACAAAAACCTAATCTAAGGATTGGTTTCAAAAAGAAATCATTTCAAGAAAAGTATTCCAATTGCCTTATGCAAATGAATAAATCATTTTTGATCCAAAGGTTTTGTTAAAATATCAGCTAATTGATCTTCAGTTGAAATATATGAAAGTTGAAGAATATTTGATTCAACTAGCTCTCTAAGAAAATGATATCTAAGTTCAATGTGTTTTGTTCTTGAGTGCAACACAGGATTTTTAGAAATGTTTATAGCACTTGTGTTGTCACAAAGAATTCACACAACTGAGATAGATTAAGCATCTAAAGATCACACATGATTTCTAAAATTTGATGCTTATAACTATCAAAAACTCCTATAATGAAGTATCTTCAAGATTATGATTATGGAGTAAAGTTGATAATCCATATAAAATTAATTTGGAGTGAATGAACGTGAAGCCCTTTTTATTCAATGTACTTGTTCGTTAAAAACCTTTTGTTCAAAAACAAAACATAAAACCAAGAGCATTGAAAAAACATGTAATGCAAAGATTAAGAAAAATATGAAGGGAAAACCAGTCAAAGCATTACATACAGTCAAAAGCTATTTAGAACTTAAGACAAGGAAAGATATCACCTTTCAGAATCCAAAATCGCTGGATTTTGGGTTGTCTTGATTCGTTGTGGCCGGGGGTTGTCCGCTTTGACTGTTGATCCACCTTAGGTCTTTGCCTTGCAATAATCCACTTGTATGATCGAAGTTGTGGCTCGGACCTTTGGTGGGTTGAGTGAACTCCATTGACTTGATGTGTCTTTTGAATCCGTTGAGTTCGCTCCCTAGATGAAGTTGCCGAAGTATTTTTCTTTCTCTTTTTCGGGCAATTCTTCACCAAGTGTCCTTCAAGTCCACAAAGGTGACACGTTCTTCCTTTCAATTTGATTGTGGAACTTGAAGCCTTCACAGTTTGGTCCTTTTTAAATCCCAAACCAACCTTGCTTGTTTGACCTAATCCGGACATACAATCAAGTTTCTTGGAATCCATTGATAGCCTTTGTATGTCGGATTTAAGTTCATGTACTTGCTTGGTCAAGGCTTGGTTGGTGACATGAATCTCCTCAAACTGCTTTTCTAGAAAACCAATCTTGTCCATATATGATTTTGCGTTTGTCTCCGATTGGTTTAACTTTTCTTGGAGGATTTTATTGTTATCCAATAAACGCTCTCGTTCCTCCTCGAGATCATGAAGTTTGATCTTTAAAGCTTGATTCTCGTCTTGAACTTCAAGTCGTTGCTTCCTCAACTTCTTGATATGCTTGGCCATCTTCTTTGATTCCGCAAGAAGTTGTTGGTATGCCTCAACAAGTTCTTCTTCGTCCGACTCCCCCTCACTTGATGACTCTCCTCCGGATGTTGATGTTTCATGCAAAATCAAAGGAATAGAGTCAGTAACTAAAGATGATAAGCACAAATTAGAAGAGGAAATTTGAGAGGCATGAAAAGCAACAAATTTTTCTTTTTCCTCTTCACTTGAGGTCGATTCATCGAAACTAGAATCGTCCCAAGTTTTTGCTTGCAAAGCCTGTTGGGTTTAGGTTAATAAGGATCTAAAAGGGGAAAAAACACCTAGAGGGGGGGGTGAATAGGTGTAAACAATAAACACTCAAAAAATCATTGTGCGATAAAACCCAATGCGGAAAAATAAAAGAACACACAAGATTTTTACGTGGAAAACTCCAAACCGGAGTAAAAAATCACGGGACCGATAACACGGCGAAATCCACTAGAGTTAACACACGTACAAGGTGATATAACGTACTCACAGACGACTCAACCTTTTACCATACGCCCTAGTCGATCTTCCCGCTCGCTCCACGACGCTTCTCGAATCCACGATCCGCGCCCAACGCTGAATCCACAGCGTCCAACGTCGAGTCCACGACGTCCAACCGAATCCACGGTCTTCACCCAATGGTACGCTTCGAATCCACGAACGCACCTCGCTCCGAATCCACGAAAGCGATAACACCTTGAATCCACAAGGCCACGCGAGTCCACGCGCCGATTTTGGGGTAAATCGTTGTTTGTTTGGGTGGTGATGATCCGCCGAATACTTAGATCAAGAGTAGATCGGAAATACCATCTAAGTATTCATTAGTTTGATTCAACTCAAGATGTGAGTATGAAAACCTAGAATCAAACTAATCAATATAGATGAAGAAACATAGAATCATTTCTATTGATTTCCTTTCTTCTCTATATGTGGATCTAAGGCCGTATAAAATGATATGTGAAAATGACGGCTCTATTTGGATTCACCCTAGAAAAATGACCATAGGGTTTATTTATAGGTTAGAAACCCTAGGAAGAATATTCGGATCAAAAACAAACTTTTCTGGAAAGTTTTACCGACGGCGATCCGGATTGCATAAGCCACGATCCGGATCGCAGACGCACAGAATGCAGTTTCCAGAAAATCACCTGTTCGGGATCCGGATCATAATCCACGATCCGGATCGTTCATACATTTTCACAAAACATCCCATTCGGGATCCGGATTGTACAAGCTGTGATCCGGATTGCAGCAATGTATGAACGAACACCTTTCGGGATCCGGATTGAAAGTCCACGATCCGGATCCTGAACATGTCCCATGTCCAGTTTTTGATGAATAAGCAATTAAAACCTCTTCCAGGTGTTTCTACACTATAAGAAGTATTCGGATCATCAAAATTATTTAGTTAAACGTACCTGATCCTTTTGAATTCTTCTTTCTTGAGATTGAGGTATACGATCCGAAGTTTCTTCATCTTCAATCTTCAAGACTTAATACAATCACGAAATACGCCAACTCAAATTCCGTAACAATCTCCCCCTTTGGCGGTTTCGTGACAAAACACAGATCCACAAAGAAAATTCAAAAAGATATTTTTGTTGCTATCACCATACAACAAAAATTTACAAAAGAGTTCCAGAAATTAAATACATGAGATAAACTCCTAAGACAGACTCTAGACTTAGACATCTGTAACCTCTGCACACAGAAAACATTCTTGACAAACAAAATCGTTAGATACCTCAAGAATTGGAAACATAGAAAAACCAAGTGCAGAGATAAAGTTTGATCTCACCATGACATTTAAAAGAATCAGATATGTGAAAGAAACATAGTTAAAACCAGCATATCTTCTAAGCAGTCGAAAAACCAAATGTCAAAGTATGTTAGTCCAACATCAACTTGTTAGTCATATTACATGCCCAAATAGTTAGTCGAATAGTTAGTATAGAAGCATGTCACAAATCACAAAAGAAAAACCAAAGTTGAGTTGAGATTCATACTTACCTTGATATCATCGATATTCACAATCATTGTTCAAAGTTCATCATTGTTCATTGTTTTCGCTAACTCTCTCCCCCTTTTTGTCACAAAACAAAGCCAAATAATTACAACAAAAGGAGAGTTAACAACATAAACACACATCATAAACCTGCAAAACAGAACAAAAAGCAAAGTCAGAGGAAAATGATTATAACATAGATTTACTCCTGAGAGTCGGAGTCATCCGAGGTCGTGCAACCCATTTTCGCAAACAACTTCTTCACAAGTTTCTTTACTGAAGAGACTGACTTGGTCAAAGTGACTTGAGAAGCTGTGATAATTTCCATCTCATTTTTCATAACATGAAGATCGCCTTTCATTTCAGAAAATTCAGCGGACATACGTTCTGTTCATTTGAAAGCCGCTGTTGTTCTTTGAAGATGGATGTCACCGAGGCATCATCGTCAGAAGTAGATGCAGGTGCCTCTGTTTCGGAGGAACGGGGGCAGTGGAAGAAGTTGCATGCGTTCGAACTCGTTGGCCAATTGGAGGAGAAGGGGGATCATCCTGCTTTGTTGTAAAGACTTGACAATGGTTGTCTCATTTATTGTCCCCAAACTATACAAATACGAACTCGCGCTCGTATCCACCATAAATCTCCTAAGGATGCGCATTATAATCATTGGATATGGTAGTCGCTCAGAGGGATGTGAGTGTTCGACATACCGCGTCATCCTATTCCAAATGAGGTAGGGGATGTTCAGGTTTGCTCCCATTGCTGCAGTTGGGTTTCCAAGAAGATAAAGAAATAGCAACCTATCCCATCGGACGATTTTCGTGTTCATGTTGGGAAGAATGTTGTAGCAAATAATGAAGTTTAAGTACTTGTACTCCTTCTTGAGTTCCCTGGAGTAAACTGAATTTCCGGCAGACGTAGTATCCGGAGAGCAGGTTCCATTGACTACTATTCTCCAAGATTTGGCTGTGAAGACCTGAGTCTTCAAATAATGAACTCCGTCTGAGATGGCTGTCATACCGAGCACCTCTCCAATCAGTTGGGGAGTGACTTTGATCTTGATACCTTTTACAAAGGTATGAAATTCTCGGCGTCCATCAGCTTCATCAATAAGACCTGCTGCATTCTGATAGAAGATCCGAACTGAGTGTGGACAGTACCCAGTTTCTCAGGAAAGTTGCAGATCGGACCAAGACCAACTTGATCAAACAGAGCTCCAAACTCTGCAGATCTATTCTTCATCTGTTGTACATTGACATGTTTCTCCTATGCATTCCCTCTTTTCAAATTCTTTGATTCGTGTGGAGCTGACGAATCCCTGAAATGGTGGCAGGTTGTCCATAGGTTCATTGATTGAAATACCTTGGGCACCACTTCTTTTCCTTGCCGAGGTTTTCACTCTTTTTCCGGTAGGCTCCATTGGCGCCTTTCCTTTCTCAGCTGCAGTAGGAGGAGGTTTAGATTTGGGAGCTTCAGCAGGAGCCTTCCCCTTTGCAGAAGTTGGGACAGCTCCTTCAACTTCAATTGTGTCCCAGTCAATCGATTCAGTTTTCGATTCAGTATCGGAGTCAGCTTTTGCTCTTTTTGTCCTCTTGCTTCTCTTCGGCTTTGCAGAGTCCTTCACATGAACCATGGCAGTGAGCAGGAAAATGATCCAGGTGATCACCATTTTGTCAGTGCTTTGAGTTTTTTAGAAAATGTCCTGTGAAAACCAACTCAAGAACATATGAAAAATTGTCAATTTTGAAAATTTTGAAAACATTGTACCTAGACAATCATAATCATATAGAGAAGCCAAGAATCAAATTAGTTTTCCAAAAAGAATTTTAAAAATAGATCAAATCCATGATTTACAGAAATTCCTCTTTTATGCCCTAAAATCGAATTTTTAGAAATCGAAGCCTAAAAACACGTTAAACAAGTGAAATCCCAGCATAAAAGTAAAACTAATTGACCCAGAGTTCTTATTTCAAAAGAAATTTGATCAAAAACCATTCACAAACGAAGAAATTCCAACTTTTCAACTCACGTTTGGTGAAAAACCATAAAAACTGAGAAAAACCGAGTTTTGATCATGAAAACTTACTTGAATCCGAAGAACTTTGAGTTTTGAAGCACCAGGAAGCAAGAAATCTAGAGAGAGAAACTCTAGAAGCTTGAAAACCAGAAATTAGGGTAAAGAAATCTCGAATCTGAAAGTTTCTATATAGAACCCTAGCCGTGATCCGGATCGGCCGAGAACGAGATCCGGACCGGCCACACGCGGGAAAAATCCTGCGTTCGGGATCCGGATCACTTGCCACGATCCGGATCGGCTACACCTTTTTCTTCAGAAAAATTAAGAAAAATACAATAAAATCCAGAAAAAGTATGTAAGCACATTATCATGTCAACTTCAAACATACAGCATCGTTTCATGCAACAAGAAATAGATTATGTAAAATCTATCAAAAATACCCAAAAATGAAACGAAGATTTACGAAAGTTAAAACACTTAAAGTTGAACAACTTCAATTACATCTATCTTGATCCTATGTGTAATGTCTTTATCAAATCATCAATTTCAGTAAAGAAAATGAAGTACCAAGATCAATAGATGTTTGAAATCCCAGATAAGTTAAATAATATATCTAGACAATCTGTTGAAGGAGTGGCTCTTTGAGCATCTTAAATCAAAAATCCCACCTTATACCAACCATGAAATACGACTGAGTCAAGTATTTCAATATGAGTTTTATCAACAATTTTTCAAACAAAAGTTTGCTTTTCATTCATGGAGTATCTTTTTCTTTCATTTTCTCCATGTGGTGGTAGTTTTCACACTCCTCATTGGGATGTAACTCTTTCCACATCTTTTGAGCATTTCACATTTCATTGACTCCCCCTCAATTGGCTATCAATTATTTAATATATAAAGTATTCAACCAAACCATTGATCTCGAATTCATACTCGACTAAGCAATCAAATATGATAATGACTATACCAAGAGATCATTGAGAGAGAAATTGACTTTGATCACAGAAAGATGGTTTAATTAACGTAAATGATCATTGCAACATTGAAACATTATGACATCAAAAACATAATAAATTTCTAAATGCATAAAAGGATGCAATTAAAGTCAATTATGATATATGCTCAATTAGTGTGCTATGTACAGAACATAGATAAAGAACAAAACAAAAACAAGAACAAAAACAAAACCTAATCTAAGCAAAGGTTTCAAAAGAGTTTATTTCAAGGAAAGCATGCCAATTGCTTTTCGCAAGTGAATGAAACGTTTTTGATCCAAAGGTTTTGTTAAGATGTCGGCTAATTGATCTTCAGTTGAAATATATGACAGTTGAAGAATGTTTGATTCAACTAGCTCTCTAAGAAAATGATATCTAAGTTCAATATGTTTTGTTCTAGAGTGCAACACAGGGTTTTTAGAAATGTTAATGGCACTAGTGTTGTCACATAAAATGGTTACCGAAGATGTTGAAATTCGGAAATCACTCAACACGCTCTTCATCCAAATCAATTGGGTTGAGCAACTTCCTGCAGAAATGTACTCCGCTTCGGCAGTCGAGAGTGCTATGCAGTT
>JAQOTM010001953.1:0-21932 GCA_029168755.2 Tillandsia fasciculata
TGTTGGGTTTAGGTTAATAAGGATCTAAATAGGGGAAAAAACACCTAGAGGGGGGTGAATAGGTGTAAACAATAAACACTCAAAAAATCATTGCGCAATAAACCCAATGCGGAAAAATAAAAGAACACGCAAGATTTTTACGTGGAAAAACTCCAAACCGGAGTAAAAAACCACGGGACCGATAACACGGCGAAATCCACTAGAATTAACACACGTACAAGGTGATATAACGTACTCACAGACGACTCAACCTTTTACCATACGCTCCTAGTAGATCTTCCCGCTCGCTCCACGACGCTTCTCGAATCCACGATCCGCGCCCAACGCTGAATCCACAGCGTCCAACGTCGAGTCCACGACGTCCAACCGAATCCACGGTCTTCACCCAATGGCACGCTTCGAATCCACGAACGTACCTCGCTCCGAATCCACGAGAGCGGTTGCACCTTGAATCCACAAGGCCACGCGAGTCCACGCGCCGATTTTGGGGTAAATCGTTGTTTGTTTGGGTGGTGATGATCCGCCGAATACTTAGATTAAAGATAGATCGGAAATACCATCTAAGTATTCATTGATTTGATTCTACTCAAAATGTGAGTATGGAAAACCTAGAATCAAATCAATCAATATAGATGAAGAAACATAGAATAAATCTATTGATTTCCTTTCTTCTCTATATGTGGATTTTTCCGTTAAATGATATTTGAAAATGACGGCTCTATTTTGGATGCCCTAGAAATGAATATAGGGTCTATTTATAGGTTAGAAACCATTGGAAGAATATACGGATCAAAAACAGCCTTTTCTGGAAAGTTTTACCGACGGCGATCCGGATTGGATTTGGCGATCCGGATTGCAGAAGCACAAAAGACGATTTCCAGAAAAATCATGTTCGGGATCCGGATCGTAGTCCACGATCCGGATCGTTCATACAGTTTTACCAAACATCATGTTCGGGATCCGGATTGCAATTCCTGATCCGGATCGTTCAAGCAAAAGGTAAAACTAGTGTTCGGGATCCGGATCATGGAATGCTGCGATCCGGATTGAACCAGTGTATGAACGAACACCCTTCGGGATCCGGATTGCAAGCCACGATCCGGATCCTGAACATGTCCCATGTCCAGTTTTTGATGTTTAAGCAATTAAAACCTCTTCCAGGTGTTTCTACACTATAAGAAGTATTCGGATCATCAAAATTCTTTAGTTAAACGTACCTGATCCTTTTGAATTCTTCTTTCTTGAGATTGAGGTATATGATCCAAAGTTTCTTCATCTTCAATCTTCAAGACTTAATACATTCACGAAATACGCCAACTCAAATTCCGTAACAATCTCCCCCTTTGGCGGTTTCGTGACAAAACACAAATCCACAAAAGAAAATTCAAAAAGATATTTTTGTTGCTATCACCATACAACAAAAATTTACAAAAGAGATCCAGAAATTAAAAACATGAGATAAACTCCTAAAACAGACTCTAGACTTAGACATCTGTAATCTCTGCACACAGAAATCATTCTTGACAAACAAAATCGTTAGATACCTCAAGAATTGAAACATACAAAACCAAATACAGAGATAGAGTTTATCTCATCATGACATTTGAAAAATTCAGATATGTAAGAGAATCATAGTTAAAACCAACATATCTTCTAAGCAGTCAAAAACCAAATGTCAAAGTATGTTAGTCCAACATCAACTTGTTAGTCATATTACATGCCCAAATAGTTAGTCGAATAGTTAGTATAGAAGCATGTCACAAATCACAAGAAAAAAAACAAAGTTGAGTTGAGGTCATACTTACCTTGATAGTCATTGATATTCACAATCATTGTTCAAAGTTCATTGCATTGTTCAAGTCTTCTCTCTAACTCTCTCCCCCTTTTTGTCACAAAACAAAGCCAAAACGTAGCAAGAGCTACAATATGTAAGGAGAGTAAAAAAAACGTAAAGTTCTAATAATATGCACAAACTGAGAACTAAAAGTAAAGAGAAAAACAACGTCCTGAAAACTAAGAACCAAAGTAGACAAAATGAACAGAAGGTGCTGCTCAGTCTGAAGAATCTGAACTAGTACAGCTCAGCTTGCTCAAAATCCCTTTAAGCAAATTCTTAAAATTTGAGTACTTTTTCTTGATCTTCTTGTGTTCAGAGGAAATCTGCTGAAGTTCTTTCGATATTCTTTCTTGTGTAGCAGAGAGTCGTTGTTGTTCCTGACGAATCGATTCCAAAATCTCTGTCTGAGTTGTCCGTGTCTTTGAGTGCGATGGACGCTGTGTAGATGCAGATGGTGCATCTGGTCCTGCAGTCCATGGAGATTCAGTTTGCAGAATTCCAGAGAGTGAGCGTGCTCTGGTGAGAGGCCCACTATGCTGACTCGTACTTCTTTGGACATTTCTTCTTCTTGTATATTGTCTGGTTGTGGAGGCAGATTTCATTAGTCTCTTTCCTTTGGTGAATTTCCTGTCCTCCTCATCAATTTTTCGTTGAACATCCTTGAAGAATTCGTCCCATTCTTCCTCATTGTAATCCGAGCTGTCCTCATTAGCTTCGTTCGTTTGTCTCGAGTTGAGACATCTGGTTCTTCCTTAACAGATGAACTTCCGGGCACCATTGTGACCAGTAACAGGATTAACCAGGAGAATGCCATTGATCTAGTGCTTTGAGTTTGAGAAAGTGTCCTGTGAAACCCAACTCAAGAACATATGAAAAATCGTCAATTTTGAAAAATTTGAAAAATTGTACCTAGACAATCATAATCATGTAGAGAAGCCAAGAATCAAATTAGTTTTCCAAAAAGAATTTTAAAAATAGATCAATTCCATGATTTTCAAAAATTCCTCTTTTATGCCCTAAAACCGAATTTTTAGAAATCGAAGCCTAAAAACTCGTTAATCTTGAGAAAACCCAGCATAAAAGCAAAACTAATTGACCCAGAGTTCTTATTTCAAAAGAAATTTGATCAAAAACCATTCACAAACGAAAAAGTTCCAATTTTTCAACTCACGTTTGATGAAAAAACTGTGAAAAACCGAGTTTTGATCAATAAAACTTACTTGAATCCGAAGAACTTTGAGTTTTGAAGCTCCAAGAAGCAAGAAATCTAGAGAGAGAAACTCTAGAGGCTTGAAAACAAAAGATTAGGGTAAAAGAAATCAAAATCTCTTTGTTTTTATAAAACCCTAGCCGTGATCCGGATCGGATCGAGAATGTGATCCGGATCGGCTACCCGCAGGAGAAATCCTGCGTTCGGGATCCGGATCACTTGCCCCGATCCGGATCGGCTACAACTTTTTCTTCAGAAAAATTTAGAAAAATTCAATAAAATCCAGAAAAAGTATGTAAGCACTTTACCATGTCAACTTTAAACAAAAACATCGTTTCATACAACAAGAAATAGATTATGCAAAATCTATCAAAAATATCCAAAAATGAAACGAAAATTTACGAAAGTTAAAACACTTAAAGTTGAACAACTTCAATTACATCTATCCTGATCTTATGTGTAATGCCTTTATCAAATCATCAATTTTGGTAAAGAAAATGAAATACCAAGATCAATAGATGTTTGAAATCCCAGATAAGTTAGATAATATATCTAGACAATCTGTTGAAGGAGTGGCTCTTTGAGCATCTTTTATCAAAATCCCACCTTATACCAACCATGAAATACGACTGAGTCAAGTATTTCAATATGAATTTCATCAACAATTTTCAAACAAAAATTTGCTTTTCATTCATGGAGTATCTTTTTTTTTTTCATTTTCTCCATGTGGTGGTAGTTTTCACACTCCTCATTGGGATGTAACTCTTTCCACATCTTTTGAGCATTTTACATTTCATTGACTCCCCCTCAATTGGCTATCAATTATTTAATATATAAGGTATTCAACCAAACCATTGATCTCGAATTCATACTCGACTAAGCAATCAAATATGATAATGACTATACCAAGAGATCATTGAGAGAGAAATTGACTTTGATCACTTAAAAGATGGTTTAATTAACGTAAATGATCATTGCAACATTGAAATATTATGACATCAAAAGCATAATAAATTTCTAAATATATAAAAGGATGCAATTAAAGTCAATTATGATTTATGCTCAATTAATGTCCTATGTACAAAACATAGATAAAGAACAAAACAAAAAACAGAAACAAAACCTAACCTAAGCAAAGGTTTCAAAAGAGTTTATTTCAAGGAAAGCATGCCAATTGCTTTACGCAAGTGAATAAAACGTTTTTGATCCAAAGGTTTTGTTAAGATATCAGCTAATTGATCCTCAGTTGAAATATATGACAGTTGAAGAATGTTTGATTCAACTAGCTCTCTAAGAAAATGATATCTAAGTTCAATATGTTTTGTTCTAGAGTGCAACACAGGGTTTTTAGAAATGTTAATAGCACTAGTGTTGTCACATAAAATGGTTACCGAAGATGTTGAAATCCGGAAATCGCTCAACACGCTTTTCATCCAAATCAATTGGGTTGAACAACTTCCTGCAGAAATGTACTCCGCTTCGGCAGTCGAGAGTGCTATGCAGTTCTGCTTTTTACTGTGCCATGCAACAAGGCAGTGGCCAAGATAGAAGCATGCACCACTCGTGCTTTTCCGGTCATCCACCGATCCAGCCCAATCGGCATCTGAGTATCCAACAATATCCAAAGTCGTTCCCATAGGATACCAAATTCCGAAATTGATTGTACCTTTGATATACCGGATGATCCGTTTCACCGCTTTCAGGTGAACCTCCTTCGGTGCTGATTGATATCTCGCACAAATCCCAACACTGAAGGATATATCCGGGCGACTAGCCGTGAGATATAGTAGACTTCCAATCATACTGCGATACAGTTTCTCGTCTACATTCTCACTTTGTGATTCACTTCCAAGTCCCTTATGGCTAGTTCCCATTGGAGTCGGAAAATCCTTAGAATTTTCAAGATCAAACTTTTTGACCAACTCCAGTGCATACTTGGATTGACACAAGTGAATTCCTTCATCGTTTTGTTTAACTTGTAATCCAAGAAAATAATTCAATTCGCCCATCATGGACATCTCAAATTCGCTTTCCATGGTCTCCGCGAATTTAGAAGCATCATTATCTCTTGTTGCTCCAAAAACAATGTCATCGACATAGATTTGAGCAACTATGAAATTGTTTTGATAATGCTTCACAAAGAGAGTCCTGTCAGCTCCCCCTCGAGTGTAGCCCTTTTCCAAAAGGTGCTTTGTCAACCTTTCGTACCATGCTCGCGGTGCTTGTTTCAGACCGTAAAGAGCCTTTTTCAGACGAAAAACATGGTTAGGTAGTTTATGATCCACAAAACCTTTCGGTTGAGCCACATAAACTTCCTCATTTAAAAACCCATTTAAAAAGGCGCTCTTAACGTCCATTTGAAATAATTTGATTTTAAAATGACAAGCAATCGCAAACAATATACGAATGGACTCGAGTCTAGCTACAGGGGCGAAAGTTTCATCAAAGTCTATACCTTCTACTTGAGAGTAGCCTTGAGCAACTAACCTTGCTTTGTTCCTGATGATAGTACCTTCTTCGTTTTTCTTGTTCTTGAAGATCCATTTGGTACCTATCACATTGTGTTGCTTCGGAGGCTTCGTTAATTCCCAGACTTTGTTTCGCTCGAATTGATGGAGCTCTTCCTGCATTGCTTTAATCCAGTAATCATCTTGGAGAGCTTCATCAACATTCCTTGGTTCGATTTGAGATACATAGCATGCAAATCCGCAAACCAATTGTCTCCGTGTTCTAACTCCTTCTTGTGGATCTCCAATGATGTTCGATTCAGGGTGATCCTTGGAGATGCGTAACGTTTGAGGTAGAGGAGTAGCGGAGGTACACGAGATGATTCCTGCACATCAGATAAGCTTGAAGAACCGTTAGATGCATCAACATTATTATCGAAAGAATTGTTAGAAGAAGATGCATTAGCAGGTGTATCATCATCAAGAGAGATATCGAGGGTAGATTTTTCAGATTCAAAGTGAAAAGCTTCATCTACCTTAACATTTATCGATTCTACGATCGTCTTAGATTCTAAGTTAAAAACTCGATATGCTCTGCTGTTTGTAGAATAACCTAAGAAAATCCCTTCGTCACTTCGAGAGTCAAATTTTCCAAGATTCTCACGATCACGTAAAATAAAACACCGACTCCCAAAGATACGAAAATATTTGATGTTAGGTTTTCTACAAAACCAAAGTTCATATGGTGTATTCAATGTCCCCGGGCGCAAATACACGCGATTAATAACATAAACAGCAGTGTTCACCGCTTCAGCCCAAAAATAAAAAGGTAAGTTCCGGCTGTGAAGCATAACACGTGCCATTTCCTGTACGACCCTGTTTTTGCGCTCGACTACACCATTTTGTTGAGGTGTGTAAGGTGCGGAGAATTCATGTTTAATGCCATTAGAAGTGCAAAAATCAATGAATTTGGAATTTATGAATTCCCCACCTCTATCACTCCTAACTCGAGTAATCCTATCATTCTTTTCAATCATAATACGATTGCAGATTTCGAGAAAAGAATCAAAGGTATCAGCTTTTTCTTTTAAGAAAGCTACCCAAGTATATCTAGAAAATCATCAACCAATAAGAAAATATACCATTTACCTCCCAGAGATGGTTGACGAGTTGGCCCCATTAAGTCCATATGCAAAAGTTCCAAAGGCCGTTTTGTACCTATGTGGTTCAAGTTCTTGTGTGCAGTCCTAGACTGTTTTCCCTTTTGGCAACCGCCACACACAAGGTTTTGTTCAAAAGAAAGTTTCGGAACCCCCTTGACCACATCTTTGTTCGAAATTCTAGCAAGTTCCTTAAAGTTTATGTGACCTAGCCTTTCATGCCAAAGTGTTTCATTTTTCAAAGATGCTAGGTTACATTTTTCAGAAATCTTAGAGGAACTACATAACAATTGTTTTCTGATCTAACCCCCTTTAAAAAGAAAGCATGGTTCATGTCAGTTACAGTGCATTTATCAGATGAAAAATTAACTGAATAACCACTATCACAAAGTTGACTTATGCTTATGAGGTTAGTCTTAAGGCCATGAACAAATAACACATTATCTAGAAACCGGGCCATCTGGAATAGCTACCGTTCCCTTTCCAACAATTTTGGAAGACCGACCATCTCCGAAAACAACAAGTCCTCCGGAGTTTTTCTCAAATGTTTGAAAACAGTTTTTATCGCCGGTCATATGACGGGAACACCCGCTATCCAGGTACCAAGACGAACTATCATATGCATGCAAAGAAACATTGGTAGCAAGACAGGGAAATCTCACCTTTGCGCACCCAAACCTTTTTGGAATGCGTCGGTAATGATCTTGTTGTCACGCCCCGGGGTCGAAACTGCGACCCGGGCTCGCCAACAGATCCGCCACCTATGCCAAACCCGCATAGGCGAAGCGTCCTACCTGCAAGAAAAGTACTACAGCTAAACAGATATCAGAGCTAAAAATAAAAACCTGCTGTATAACTAAAATCAATCACTGTACAACTGGAAGTAATACAACAATGTCCGCCTCCCAAAAGAATAATAATCGTACAAAATCCTCAGATACAGAACCCATGGCTCAACAGGGAGGTATCTCTAATAAATACAAAATGTACAGGCTCTCAATACATATCATCCTCACTACAACAGTCTCTCAAAAGAGGAAATAAAACAACTAATCTACTGAAGCTCCCCTCTGAAGGGGTACCGCTACTCTCCAAACATGGGTAGGGATCTAGCTCGCGACTCCCTCGCCTCGATCAACAACCGTAGAATCAGCAACACCCGATAAGACTCTGCAAAGCAAAGGAGAGGAAGGAAAAAGAAGGGGGAAAACCCCCAAAGGGTGTGAGAACAACACCAAATGAGGGAGTTCTCAGTGGGTACCACCGCCAGAACCGACGGTCTGCCCACCAAGTCCTCAAGAGACAAAAACTAACCAAAGCCGTAAAGACAGATAAAAAGAAGCTGGAGCCTCTCAACAGCTATCCTGCCCCTAAGCTTGCTATGCCTGCCATGCCTGCTATGCCTGCCTATGCCTGCTATGCCTGCTATGCCTGCCATGCCTGCCTATGCCTGCCATGCCTGCTATGCCTGCTTTGCCTGCCTATGCCTGCCATGCCTGCCTATGCCTGCCCTGCCTGCCTATGCCTACTATGCCTGCCATGCCTGCCTATGCCCGCCTGCCTGCCATGCCTGCCCTGCCTGCCTATGCCTACTATGCCTGCCTGCCTGCCATGCCTGCCCTGCCTGCCTATGCCTACTATGCCTGCCATGCCTGCCATGCCTGCTATGCCTACTATGCCTGCCTGCCTGCCATGCCTGCCCTGCCTGCCTATGCCTACTATGCCTGCCATGCCTGCCATGCCTGCTATGCCTACTATGCCTGCCTGCCTGCCATGCCTGCCTGCCTGCCTATGCCTACTATGCCTGCCTGCCTGCCATGCCCTGCCCTGCCTGCCTATGCCTACTATGCCTGCCATGCCTGCCATGCCTGCTATGCCTACTATGCCTGCCTGCCTGCCATGCCTGCCCTGCCTGCCTATGCCTACTATGCCTGCCATGCCTGCCATGCCTGCCTATGCCTGCCTGCCATACAACGGTCAACAACTCACAACGACCTTGGGACCACCGTATCCCCAAACGGTTCCCAACAACACTAGCACTGGTCCAAACACCGCCACTAGACTCCACTCGGTCCCCCTGACACGAGTGCAACTATAAAGTAAATGTCTGTAATAAGCCCAATCTAATGCCACCAGTAGAACTGGTACTGCCTGCTCTGCCGCGACGGGTATGCCAGCCTACGCATAACACCGAAGCAAAGGAGTCCCAAGGACTCGAAGTCTGTCAGCCGCGCACTCCGGAGTGGCACTCGTGGGGAGCGACCCACACGAGAAAAAGTATCTCAGTAACACAAGTATCATAAATCAGCAGGACTGGATCATAACTCGGATCAAAGTGGGAAACTCTGTCCACTAGAGAAATCAGATACCCAATCTGGTGCATAAATAAATGTCCGGTCAACCGCCCAATATCCGCGGTTGCCGCAAAGCCCACAACTAATCCAACCTGTCCCAGACACCAAGTCCCGACTACACTACCCGGAACCCCTGCTCGAATCTGAGCAACACAGACCACCTGACTAACAAAGAAGGAGAAAAGGATAAGCATGGTTTCTCCTAAGTCAAGTTCCAATAAGTAGTGCAGCAGTAAAAGATGGCCTAGCTACATGTTCATACAAGCATGCTTTTGTTCTCAGAAATAATAAAAGTGGGTGAAGCATATAATAGTAAAGCATGCTAAAACATTCCTACTATGGTATACCAATCTCACCCAAGTGGGCCATTCCTTGCTTACCTCTCGCTCATATCGGTGGTACAACAAATACGCCCGTTATCAATCATAGAGGGGTGATATCCCCACATGTGCACTTACATTCACCATGATATAAAAACCTTATACAGTTACTAAATTAAGCTTACCCACCTGAAGCGCTTAAACCAAGGCAAACCTGAAGTCGGTGAAGAGTGTAGACGCTCACAGTCCAAAATCTGCTAAAGCTGCACCCTCAGTACATGTCGCGCAAGCCTCGGCTCCAATCAGCTGAAAATACCCGAAATCCACTATCTCCAATTTCAACAGGTTCAGAAACACTCGCGAACCCTCCTGGGGACAACAAAAGGTCCAAGGTTACAGTTTATTCCCCAAAATATCCAAGTATATACATCATCAGAAAGCAGCCCCGAAGATGTGCAGTTTTCACCTGCAGAACGGATTCTGAAAAATCCGACAAAAATACTGTCGCGTTCCTCGCGTCGATACCTTCGAAACGAGTACCTGCACGTCAAATTCCGAGCCCCGTAGGCCGAGTTACAAATTCCACAATACAGGGCGCTCACAAACACACAACCACACATCTGTATTTCCATGCACAGATAAAGGGAGAAAAATATACCTCTGGGCAAGCCTCAGAAAAATCCAATAAAAATACTGTGACCATCCTCGCGTCGAGTAGATGAAAAAAGTGTATAAGCACGTCGCCATCCGATGCCCGGTTGCGGAGATAAAAATCCGGCAAGGTGCCGCTGTCCAGAATTCCATCAGAAAAACCGTGTCACAGTAAACTCGGAAAAACACCTCGAAAAGCGCGAAACTAGGGGCAACAGAAAATACCAAGATCGTAGCTCTGTCTGTCGCGGTTCCGACGACGCAAGAATCGCCTGAAACGGAGGTCGGAGTAGGCCGGGGGAGCTCGCGCACCAAAACGCGACGAAGGGGAACCCAAATGGACGAGCGTCGCGCCGCGCCGTAAAAATGGAAACCTCGATAAGCGTGCCACCAAAAATCTCAAAACTTTGCAGATGGATGCAGCACACGAAGGGGAACAATTTTCCTTAAGGGCTCGGGGTGAGGGGAAGCTCGAAAATGGAGGAAAAAGGAGGAAGAAGAAGGCTCGGATCCCCTTTTATAGGCTCCCGGAAACAAATCCAAAAAAGACCAAAATGTCCCAATTTCCGGGCGCTGGCAAGAACCGGGCGGCTACAGTGTTGGGCCCGGCCCAACACTGTTCACGCCCGGAAAGCCCAGGGCCCGCCACGTCGCCCCCGAACAGCGGACAGCCACCCCGGCCATCCGCTGCTCGACACGTGGAGCGCGGAGGCGTCGACACGTGGACCGCACTCAGCCCCGACCGCGCCCACGTGCGCGCCTGCGCCGCCGCCTGCCACCCTGCACGCACGTGCCCCGAGGCGGCCTGCACCCACTCCGTGGACCGCGTGCACGCGGACCGGCCAACCGGTGTGCGCCACGTGTCCCCCCACCGGTCCACCGTACACCCGCCTTTCCCGTGGACCGCGCCCGCTGCGCCGGCCCAACCGGGAGCCGCCACGTGGCCCGCGACCGGTGCACGCCCCCGCGGTGGACCGCGCACCAGCCCGCGTCTGCACCGCCGCGCTCCGCCGCTGCCCGCCGCCGCACGCCGCCGCCGCCGGTGCCGGAACAGTACCCTTGCCTCGAAAAACGTGCCGAATCATCCGGACTCCGAAAAATGCAAGTGAATAGTCCATTTTCATTGTTTTCGCGCGCTGAATCCAAATCCGAAGTCCGATTTGCCAAATTCCAACTCTAAAAATTGCCGAAGGCATCCGGAAAGGTGTTCCTTGGTCCAAACTTCGCGCTGAGTCCATTTTTAATATCCATTGCGCACGAAACCACTTCTAAACTTCCGACGGGGTCATCAGACTACACTCGTGATCAATTAAACACTCTGAGTCCATCACTAGTGTCCCTTTGGTGCACAACCGTCACCGACACGCCACATAGGCCTCCAGGAGCTGCAGAGGCAACAGTGATCCATAAGTGGGAATTCCGGGTCTTCACATCCTCCCCCACTAAGGAAAGTTTCGTCCTCGAAACTAGCCCAATCCACCAGGAGTCACAATTACCACGGGTGGGTATCCATTAACAACGCCTCCAGCTCCCCAAACACCACTCACTCCCCGTGATCACTTCCCAATAAAAATAATACCCAGTACGGCATGGCCCGATTGCGCAATTCCCTCATCACTCGAGCCAGAATTCGCAACGGGCGTCCCTCGTACTCCACCAATCACAGATCTCAAAAGGGGCAAGTCAATCACGGGCGAGGGATCCAAAAGCAAAACACTCCTGAGCTGAGACGTGAAACAACACAGAGGCTCCATCAAGAGCTGGGGGAAACAGAATAACCATCAGTGCAACATGCACCAAACCACCTCCTGGTGTCAATCTCAACAAGGCGACCCGAAGCATACCCACACATTCATCCAATAAAGAAAGAATCCAATAAGCTGGGGTCTTCACTCGGTTACTTCCCGATCCAAAATCACCCGAGTGGGCTACTCAACCACGGGCTACCCTCAAAAGGGATCCTCAAGAGACACAATCTCATGACACAGTTGGTCACTCAACATGCCAACATAACCCCAACAGACCCACGGTAACTCTACAGCCCAAATGGGAGGCATCACTAAAACACACAAATCCATCTCTCAACACTGGAAATACTAACATTGGCACTGGCATCAGTCTCATTATCCATTGGCCATGCTCTCCCGGCACTGCCAAGTCTAAGAAGCTCCTCACCTCAAGGATAAGTGTTGGTTTCAGCCAAACTCGAATAACATCCATTTGGTCGGATTCCACCGCCACTCCAATGGCCAGGATAAGGTGACCCAAGAAGGCATGCACTTGGAGCTAGAACTTGTACCTCAATAACTCGGCATACAGCTTCATCCACATAGGCATGGTAGCACGCCCCCAAGTGCTCCTCGTGCTCCATGTCGCTTTGGGAGTAAATCAAAATATCCTCGGGGAAACACTACTCCCCGTCCGTCCAAGCACAACTAGGACATACAAATCCTCAGACCTTGAAGTCAACAGGGCATTCGTCATTCCATTAGGCCTCACTATAAACTCATAATGCCCCTACCGTGTCCTGAACGCCATCTAGGCGAAGTCCTCAGCTGTCTAATTCCAAGTAGGTACTCGCATCATATAGTAACTGCCGGAGTATAACTCTATCAAAAGGTCCTAGATACCACCCGGACCTGTCTACACTCGAACCATAAAAGGACCCTCACAGTCGTGTATCAACGACGTGGCATCACCACCGTATACCAACGGCGTGGCATCACTGCCGTATACCGACGGCGTGGCATCACCACCGTATACCAACGGCGTGGCACTAGGTCAAACAGACCCCTCGATCCATCAGATCCTGCAACTGCGCCATCAGCTCTCTCAGCTCTACAGGCGATATCCAATGAGGTGCTGTCGAGGGTGGCGCGGTTCCCCGAACCACGCCCAACGCAATCTCTATCTCCCTAACCGGCGGCATTATCAACAGCTCAGGTGAAATCACACCCGGGATCTCATGAGCAACAAGGATATCCCTGAGTCCCGGTGCCGCCGTAAGCACCTCTCACACTGTCGCTAAAACCTGTGTGCTCTAACAATCTCAACAAGCAAGCCTTCTCTTGTCCGCCTTGCCGAAGATCAAAGTCCTCTCTCGCCGCAGTCAAACATTCTATGGCATTGTGCAAATCAACCTCAAGCACAGGGTCGAAACACCGAATTGCTACAATTTCCAATAATTCTGCCGGTAACTCGCGGTCTCGGCCGCACTGGACATGATCCAAAAGCCTCCTCCACATGCACAACAACAACAGGAACCTGTACCTCTAGTGCACGTGGTAACAAATCTGCCTCTAGTCCAGGCAAGAATGAAACATGCTCTAACTCCGACTGCTGTGGTGAAATCCCACCTGCGACACTCGATCCACTACCGTGGCGCCCTCCAACCGGGCGGCACAGATTCATCCGCTCAAAGCAAGTGGTTGTCGCTCAATCTGCCTAAAAATCAGGACTATCCACAAGGAAGCACGACCTCTGTCTCTGATCACATTGAGGCGACGAATAAGGTCCTCCGCAGATAACAAATCCACGCTACCGCTGCGCCACTCTGATATAGATGCTGATGCTGCCATCGGGGTCCACCCGATCTCCGGCATCTCGGGAACTCGTTATCCTGGAAAAGGAAATCAGAAACGCCTCTGCCGGCCGATCTGTCCTCCATCACCCGGCGTCAAGCGCCAAAATCCAAAACTCGCCTCTGGCGGCAGATCCCTTCCAAAGGAACTGCTATGCCACGCTCCAAACACAACGCCTACACCAACGAGGCGTCAATAATCCGTAACTGAGGGACTAACTAAACTGAAAGGTGTCCTGGCGCAATCCACTCCCAGTCTCACATATCCTATGCGTCTCGTCCCTCAAAACCCGAAGCGCGCAGTTCAACAACTGCATAAACTCTCTGGCACAGGGAGGCTCTCAATTGATCACTCCATCACCACCAACCACGACTCTGCCTCCAAAGGCTCCAAACTCAATCTTACGAGTCGGGGTGGTTCATCTGCCAAATCTGGCTCAATAGATCGATCATGTCCCACAGCTCCTCTGCTGTCAGCTATCCACCCTGCCTCGGTGCCTCGACACTAAACATTGGCACAGAGGGGGCTACTCAGTGCTCCGACAACTGTGTCACCAAGACCAGCTGCTCACTCCGCCGCTGATAAGCCTCTGACAATCCTGTCATCTGAGTCCGGAGTTCTCTGACCTCAATCCGGGTATCCGGCCCAAAACCAACCGCTCAAGCTCAACTGCCATGACAGGATGCACACGGGTCAAAACCCAGCGTCGGGGAGGCACCGCTCGCCACGACGAAACCACAAAACAACACAAAACAGCGCTCGACCCAATCCAGCGAAAGTCTAAAGCATGTCACCCGTTCCGCAGCATTATGTTGTCTGCAGCCAACATAATCACTTAGGAGAATAAACATGCCAATCTCTCTTCCCGTCCCTTGGGAGAGGTATAAAACTCAATCAGGACTCTCGCTAAAAATCACGACTCTCACGAAGTCAACCAAGGGTCAAACCATAAGCCTAGGGTTTCTAAGTCCACCATGACCTACAACCTAGGCTCTGATACCACTCTAATCTGTCACGCCCCGGGGTCGAAACTGCGACCCGGGCTCGCCAACAGATCCGCCACCTATGCCAAACCCGCATAGGCGAAGCGTCCTACCTGCAAGAAAAGTACTACAGCTAAACAGATATCAGAGCTAAAAATAAAAACCTGCTGTATAACTAAAATCAATCACTGTACAACTGGAAGTAATACAACAATGTCCGCCTCCCAAAAGAATAATAATCGTACAAAATCCTCAGATACAGAACCCATGGCTCAACAGGGAGGTATCTCTAATAAATACAACAGTGTACAGGCTCTCAATACATATCATCCTCACTACAACAGTCTCTCAAAAGAGGAAATAAAACAACTAATCTACTGAAGCTCTCCTCTGAAGGGGTACCGCTACTCTCCAAACATGGGTAGGGATCTAGCTCGCGACTCCCTCGCCTCGATCAACAACCGCAGAATCAGCAACACCCGATAAGACTCTGCAAAGCAAAGGAGAGGAAGGAAAAAGAAGGGGGAAAACCCCCAAAGGGTGTGAGAACTACACCAAATGAGGGAGTTCTCAGTGGGTACCACCGCCAGAACCGACGGTCTGCCCACCAAGTCCTCAAGAGACAAAAACTAACCAAAGCCGTAAAGACAGATAAAAAGAAGCTGGAGCCTCTCAACAGCTATCCTGCCCCTAAGCTTGCTATGCCTGCCATGCCTGCTATGCCTGCCTATGCCTGCTATGCCTGCTATGCCTGCCATGCCTGCCTATGCCTGCCATGCCTGCTATGCCTGCTTTGCCTGCCTATGCCTGCCATGCCTGCCTATGCCTGCCCTGCCTGCCTATGCCTACTATGCCTGCCATGCCTGCCTATGCCCGCCTGCCTGCCATGCCTGCCCTGCCTGCCTATGCCTACTATGCCTGCCTGCCTGCCATGCCTGCCCTGCCTGCCTATGCCTACTATGCCTGCCATGCCTGCCATGCCTGCTATGCCTACTATGCCTGCCTGCCTGCCATGCCTGCCCTGCCTGCCTATGCCTACTATGCCTGCCATGCCTGCCATGCCTGCTATGCCTACTATGCCTGCCTGCCTGCCATGCCTGCCCTGCCTGCCTATGCCTACTATGCCTGCCTGCCTGCCATGCCTGCCCTGCCTGCCTATGCCTACTATGCCTGCCATGCCTGCCATGCCTGCTATGCCTACTATGCCTGCCTGCCTGCCATGCCTGCCCTGCCTGCCTATGCCTACTATGCCTGCCATGCCTGCCATGCCTGCCTATGCCTGCCTGCCATACAACGGTCAACAACTCACAACGACCTTGGGACCACCGTATCCCCAAACGGTTCCCAACAACACTAGCACTGGTCCAAACACCGCCACTAGACTCCACTCGGTCCCCCTGACACGAGTGCAACTATAAAGTAAATGTCTGTAATAAGCCCAATCTAATGCCACCAGTAGAACTGGTACTGCCTGCTCTGCCGCGACGGGTATGCCAGCCTACGCATAACACCGAAGCAAAGGAGTCCCAAGGACTCGAAGTCTGTCAGCCGCGCACTCCGGAGTGGCACTCGTGGGGAGCGACCCACACGAGAAAAAGTATCTCAGTAACACAAGTATCATAAATCAGCAGGACTGGATCATAACTCGGATCAAAGTGGGAAACTCTGTCCACTAGAGAAATCAGATACCCAATCTGGTGCATAAATAAATGTCCGGTCAACCGCCCAATATCCGCGGTTGCCGCAAAGCCCACAACTAATCCAACCTGTCCCAGACACCAAGTCCCGACTACACTACCCGGAACCCCTGCTCGAATCTGAGCAACACAGACCACCTGACTAACAAAGAAGGAGAAAAGGATAAGCATGGTTTCTCCTAAGTCAAGTTCCAATAAGTAGTGCAGCAGTAAAAGATGGCCTAGCTACATGTTCATACAAGCATGCTTTTGTTCTCAGAAATAATAAAAGTGGGTGAAGCATATAATAGTAAAGCATGCTAAAACATTCCTACTATGGTATACCAATCTCACCCAAGTGGGCCATTCCTTGCTTACCTCTCGCTCATATCGGTGGTACAACAAATACGCCCGTTATCAATCATAGAGGGGTGATATCCCCACATGTGCACTTACATTCACCATGATATAAAAACCTTATACAGTTACTAAATTAAGCTTACCCACCTGAAGCGCTTAAACCAAGGCAAACCTGAAGTCGGTGAAGAGTGTAGACGCTCACAGTCCAAAATCTGCTAAAGCTGCACCCTCAGTACATGTCGCGCAAGCCTCGGCTCCAATCAGCTGAAAATACCCGAAATCCACTATCTCCAATTTCAACAGGTTCAGAAACACTCGCGAACCCTCCTGGGGACAACAAAAGGTCCAAGGTTACAGTTTATTCCCAAAATATCCAAGTATATACATCATCAGAAAGCAGCCCCGAAGATGTGCAGTTTTCACCTGCAGAACGGATTCTGAAAAATCCGACAAAAATACTGTCGCGTTCCTCGCGTCGATACCTTCGAAACGAGTACCTGCACGTCAAATTCCGAGCCCCGTAGGCCGAGTTACAAATTCCACAATACAGGGCGCTCACAAACACACAACCACACATCTGTATTTCCATGCACAGATAAAGGGAGAAAAATATACCTCTGGGCAAGCCTCAGAAAAATCCAATAAAAATACTGTGACCATCCTCGCGTCGAGTAGATGAAAAAAGTGTATAAGCACGTCGCCATCCGATGCCCGGTTGCGGAGATAAAAATCCGGCAAGGTGCCGCTGTCCAGAATTCCATCAGAAAAACCGTGTCACAGTAAACTCGGAAAAACACCTCGAAAAGCGCGAAACTAGGGGCAACAGAAAATACCAAGATCGTAGCTCTGTCTGTCGCGGTTCCGACGACGCAAGAATCGCCTGAAACGGAGGTCGGAGTAGGCCGGGGGAGCTCGCGCACCAAAACGCGACGAAGAGGAACCCAAATGGACGAGCGTCGCGCCGCGCCGTAAAAATGGAAACCTCGATAAGCGTGCCACCAAAAATCTCAAAACTCTGCAGATGGATGCAGCACACGAAGGGGAACAATTTTCCTTAAGGGCTCGGGGTGAGGGGAAGCTCGAAAATGGAGGAAAAAGGAGGAAGAAGAAGGCTCGGATCCCCTTTTTATAGGCTCCCGGAAACAAATCCAAAAAAGACCAAAATGTCCCAATTTCCGGGCGCTGGCAAGAACCGGGCGGCTACAGTGTTGGGCCCGGCCCAACACTGTTCACGCCCGGAAAGCCCAGGGCCCGCCACGTCGCCCCCGAACAGCGGACAGCCACCCCGGCCATCCGCTGCTCGACACGTGGAGCGCGGAGGCGTCGACACGTGGACCGCACTCAGCCCCGACCGCGCCCACGTGCGCGCCTGCGCCGCCGCCTGCCACCCTGCACGCACGTGCCCCGAGGCGGCCTGCACCCACTCCGTGGACCGCGTGCACGCGGACCGGCCAACCGGTGTGCGCCACGTGTCCCCCCACCGGTCCACCGTACACCCGCCTTTCCCGTGGACCGCGCCCGCTGCGCCGGCCCAACCGGGAGCCGCCACGTGGCCCGCGACCGGTGCACGCCCCCGCGGTGGACCGCGCACCAGCCCGCGTCTGCACCGCCGCGCTCCGCCGCTGCCCGCCGCCGCACGCCGCCGCCGCCGGTGCCGGAACAGTACCCTTGCCTCGAAAAACGTGCCGAATCATCCGGACTCCGAAAAATGCAAGTGAATAGTCCATTTTCATCGTTTTCGCGCGCTGAATCCAAATCCGAAGTCCGATTTGCCAAATTCCAACTCTAAAAATTGCCGAAGGCATCCGGAAAGGTGTTCCTTGGTCCAAACTTCGCGCTGAGTCCATTTTTAATATCCATTGCGCACGAAACCACTTCTAAACTTCCGACGGGGTCATCAGACTACACTCGTGATCAATTAAACACTCTGAGTCCATCACTAGTGTCCCTTTGGTGCACAACCGTCACCGACACGCCACATAGGCCTCCAGGAGCTGCAGAGGCAACAGTGATCCATAAGTGGGAATTCCGGGTCTTTAACAGATCGTGAAGATGATTTCCTATGAGAGCGTCTTGCTTGAAGAGTTGCTGCTCCTTGATGATGTCGTCTTGAGCGGTGAGCTACCAAGGCTTTTTCCTTCAATGGTTTGCATCGTTTTTTTCGAGGAATCGCCTTTTTGATAGTCATTGCAAGAGGTGCTTGAGGTGTGCGTTTAGCTTCCATCTTGCAATTTCTTCTTATGTGCCCTGAAATGCCACAACGAAAACATACCTTGTTCTTGTCGATTCCGAGGAGGATGTAGTAGGTTTGTTGTCGTTGCTTGTCGTGAATTCCGGTCGGAGGAGGAGATACCGACTGAGGCACAAATACTGTCCCACTCGAACTTGGAATGTCTCCAGTTTGAGTGTATCCGAGGCCGAACTTATTCTTTGACCAAGACCAAGAAGTCTGTCCAACTTACTCCTTCCAGAAGAAATCTCTTTAAGTCATCCTTCAGTTGGCGTATGGTCTCCGTCATTTCCAATTTTTCCTGTCGAGCCTCGCCGTTGAGCTTCAAGAAGTAATTCGCTTTGTTCACCATATCCATATAATTCTTCTCGAGTTGCTCATTGGACTCTTGAAGGGAAACATTTGTTTAATCAAATATCCCTTTCCACTTCAAGATCGGTTGAGAGAGAGGTTACCTTTTTACTTCTTCTTCAAGATCCTGCAATCTCTCTTTCAACCCCTTGTTTTGCTTAGCCAGTTTCTTTGAATCCCTCAAAAGCTTATGGTAGGCTAAAGCAAAATCTTCACCTTCCGAATCATCTGATTCATCGTCCGTTGCAATCTTTTCAACAGTGGAGTTGGACAGTGAGTCGGATGTACTTGCCATTAAGCACATGAAGGGTGAAGATTTAGTGGACGCGTGGAAAGCTGTCGCGTTGTCTTCTTCATCACTTGAGGATGACTCATTTGACGTGGAGTTGTCATCCCAAGTAACGACTTGCATCGCTTTCTTCTTTGCCGGATTCTTGTTGGGACACTCCGTTAAATGTGGCCGTAGCCTCGACATTTGAAGCACTGAACTTGTCCCTCAGAACTTTTCTTATCCTTTGAGAAGTTCTCTTGCTTTCTTGACTTGTAGCTTGAAGAACCCTTGCCTTTCTTCGACTTTCCGAAGGATGGAGTTTTGCTTGAATTTCCCCTTCGAAAGTTGCGGCGAAACTTCCTTGTCAAGAGAGCGAGCTGCTTCTCAAAGTCCTCCATAGAAAGGTTCTCGTCGTCGTCCGAGGAGGATGAATCCGCGTCTTCTTCTTTAGTTGATTTCAATGCGTAACCTGAAGACTTAGAAGAGGATGCCTTTCCAGAAGAATAGTTAGTAGGAAATGTCATTTCATAAGTTTGTAAAGCACCTACTAATTCTTCTACACGCATTTCGTCCGGGTGTTTAATTGTTTCAATGGCTGCGACCTTCGGGCGAAATCGTTCAGGAAGAGTTCTTAGAATTTTTCTTACAACTTTAAATTCTGGAATCTTCTCTCCCAAGTTAGCACATGAGTTTACGATGTCTTGCAATCGTGTGTAATAGTCAGTGAAAGATTCATTCTCTGCCATAGAGATAGAGTCAAACTTGCTCGTAAGCATTTGCAGTTTCTGAATCTTCACTAGGTTAGTTCCCTCATGCGTAACTTGAAGAACATCCCAGATTTCTTTCGCAGTCTCACATGCCGAGACGCGAGAGAACTCAGTTTGTGACAAAGCATTAAATAGAGCATTAATCCCTTTGCCATTGTAAGAAGATAAATCTATCTCTTCCTTGGTCCATTTCGACCTAGGTTTTAAGGTGCGAACATCATCTAAAATTTCAGTTGGATTAGACCATCCTAATTCAATTGATTGCCACACCCTTTCGTCGATGGAAATTAAAAAGGCTTTCATCCGTACTTTCCAGTACGCATAATTTGTTCCATCAAAGAAAGGGGGTCGATTGATGTTTCCACCTTCAACCATTGTTTACAACCCTATTCCCGCTCTGATACCACTTGTTGGGTTTAGGTAATAAGGATCTAAATAGGGGAAAAAACACCTAGAGGGGGGTGAATAGGTGTAAACAATAAACACTCAAAAAATCATTGCGCAATAAAACCCAATGCGGAAAAATAAAAGAACACGCAAGATTTTTACGTGGAAAAACTCCAAACCGGAGTAAAAAACCACGGGACCGATAACACGGCGAAATCCACTAGAATTAACACACGTACAAGGTGATATAACGTACTCACAGACGACTCAACCTTTTACCATACGCTCCTAGTAGATCTTCCCGCTCGCTCCACGACGCTTCTCGAATCCACGATCCGCGCCCAACGCTGAATCCACAGCGTCCAACGTCGAGTCCACGACGTCCGACCGAATCCACGGTCTTCACCCAATGGCACGCTTCGAATCCACGAACGTACCTCGCTCCGAATCCACGAGAGCGGTTGCACCTTGAATCCACAAGGCCACGCGAGTCCACGCGCCGATTTTGGGGTAAATCGTTGTTTGTTTGGGTGGTGATGATCCGCCGAATACTTAGATCAAAGATAGATCGGAAATACCATCTAAGTATTCATTGATTTGATTCTACTCAAAATGTGAGTATGGAAAACCTAGAATCAAATCAATCAATATAGATGAAGAAACATAGAATAAATCTATTGATTTCCTTTCTTCTCTATATGTGGATCTTTCCGTATAAATGATATTTGAAAATGCGGCTCTATTTGGATGCCCTAGAAATGAAATAAGGGTCTATTTATAGGTTAGAAACCATTGGAAGAATATACGGATCAAAAACAAACTTTTCTGGAAAGTTTTACCGACGGCGATCCGGATTGGAATTGGCGATCCGGATTGCAGAAGCACAAAAGACGATTTCCAGAAAAATCATGTTCGGGATCCGGATCGTAGTCCCGATCCGGATCGTTCATACAGTTTTACCAAAACATCATGTTCGGGATCCGGATTGCAATTCCTGATCCGGATCGTTCAAGCAAACAGGTAAAACTATGTTCGGGATCCGGATCATGGAATGCTGCGATCCGGATTGAACCAGTGTATGAACGAACACCCTTCGGGATCCGGATTGCAAGCCACGATCCGGATCCTGAACATGTCCCATGTTTTTTGATGTTTAAGCAATAAAACCTCTTCCAGGTGTTTCTACACTATAAGAAGTATTCGGATCATCAAAATCTTTAGTTAAACGTACCTGATCCTTTTGAATTCTTCTTTCTTGAGATTGAGGTATATGATCCAAAGTTTCTTCATCTTCAATCTTCAAGACTTAATACTTTCACGAAATACGCCAACTCAAATTCCGTAACC
>JAQOTM010001954.1:0-21916 GCA_029168755.2 Tillandsia fasciculata
ATCCCATAATGACTGCCAGAAAACTGAAAACTGTATTTTTATTATCTTGGGACATATGCATACTTGTATGGACATCTAGATAGGCCACCTTTTTCTGCTACACTATAATGCTAGAAATTGACTTAGAAGAAACCATGTTTTCCCGCTTTTCTCTATTTATTTAGGCTCAGGGGACTTATTGCTCGGGTTCGAGCTTGTGTTGGGATAGTGTAGGCAGGATCTTAAGACTTTGGACAGGATGGACTTATTAGTCGATTACTGCGGCGATCGCGGACTTTGGGCGGTCAACTGGGTATTGGTTGTTATACTAGACCGTGGGTCTTGGGGTATCGCGGTGACCGCAGACATTGAGCGGTCGATCGGGTTGTACTAGTGCATCAGATTGGGGGATCGGGTTTCCTTAGTGGATGGATTTTTCCCACTTCGATTATGGTCGTGATCCAGTCCTGTTATATCGTGATATTTGCGACAGAGATACTTTACTCGTGTGGGTCGCTCCCCTCGAGTGACACTCCGGAGTAGGCGGTTTATACAGCGGCCAGTGAGTACCGGTCAGTGAGTGCCGATCAGTGAGTGCCGATCTGTTAGCAGATACTTGAGACCGTTCCACAGATAGTGTTAGGGGTTACTGGTCCTTGGTTGGGTTTAGACAGACAATTACTGCTCTGATACATTCTTACTACACTCCTTCTAACACTGCATTTAGAGGCATAGTAGTGGTAGCTTTATCTTTATTTATCAGCAGTTCAGCTTACAGCATACCACCTAGCTTTTCTTTTTGCCTCTGGTAGACCTAGTGGGCATGTCAGTTTTTGAGGCTTAACACACTAGGGAGGCTACTGATTTTATAGCAGTTCTCACCCCTATTGTCTTTTCCCACATTTTCCCCCTTTGTTTTGCAGAGTCCTCTGCGGGAGTTGCGGGGCTGTCTTCAGCAGATCGAGGTAAGAGGATCGCGGATTAGATAGTTCGTCTGCCCTGTCTGCGAGCTTAGCAGTTTTTTGGTTGTATACCCTATACTCTCAGACAGTTGTATTATTATTTTGGGTCTGGCTTCAGCCAGCTGTTTGTATTTATTTGGTAAGCTGGGAGAGACACTTGTACTTATTGAGAGTTATATTGTACTTTTATTTTTCAGCTTCAGTCTGAGATGTATTAGTTTTAGTTTAGTTCTGTTTTTATGCTCTTTTATTATATCTCCTATATCTGAGCAGCTTACCAGCGCTTCATGTACATGAAAAATTTCGTGTGTACGGCGGATCTGTGGAAGAGCCCGGATTCTGGTTTACACCCGGGGCGTGACATAGCAGCAGCTGGTTCTGCTGCTTGGGCAACTGCTACTGCTTGTTGCAGCAGCAGCAGCTAGGGTTGCTTCTTGGGCAGTTGCTGCTACTTGTTGCAGTAGCAGCAACTGGGGTTGCTGCTTAGGCAGCTGCTGCTGGCAGCAGCATTGCTGCAGCATCCCTACCCCCCCTCCTTGTTCTTTTTTCTTTTCCCTTTCTTTTTTCCTTGCCTTCCCTGGTGCAACAGATGGAGAGAGAGAGAGAGAGATGGTACCTTAAAAAAATAAGAGGGAGGAAGGGAGGGAGAGAGGTGGGTGCAGCCACCTTCTTCTTCTATTCTTTCTTTCTTTCTTCTTTCTTTCTTCCTGCTCCAACAGAGAGAGGAGGGTGGGTGGAGGCTTTCAAAGAGAGAGAGAGGGAGGGAATTAATGACTGCGGGGGGGGGGGGGGGGGGGGGGGGGGGGGGGGGTAGTTGGGTAGGAGTGTGATTTAACACAATTGCCCCAATTTACAAATTTTTTTTCCCAAACTGCCCCCAATTCATGCAGTTTGCTCCTGAAGTGAGCAATTTCGGGAACCCCTTTTCCTCCACTTCTTGTCACCAACTGAAATATTGAAATTGCAATTTTTCTACTTTTCTTTCATCTACAAATTTTTCTGAAGCCCTTAAAAGGTCCCTTGTATTTTTTTGAGAGCTCTAGGACCGTAAGAACGGCCCCGAAAACGCTTGCCGATAAAACTACAACAGCAAACTGCAGTTTCCATTTTTTTTTTTTCCTTTTGCTCATCTTTGTTCTCCTATTTTCTTTTGATCTCTCACCTCAGCACTTCTTCCCTTTTTATCTGCAAAGTTTTCTGAAGTCCCCCATGATTTCTTTTTAAATTTTTGACTGCTCCAGATCCTTGCAAAAGGCCTCAAAACTGCTTGCCGATAAAAAAAAAAAAAAAAAAAAAAAAAAAAAAAAAAAAAAAAAAAAAAAACAGAATTCCTGCAACATGCTAAGTCTTGGAATCTCAACTCATTTTTCAACCTGATGCCCTTCGCGTCGGTCTGAAACGCACCGAATTCGACTGTAATCATATTTAAAATATGTTACAAGTATTTTTGCCGCACTTCGGCATTTTGCGGAGTCGGCGCACAACAACTTAAGCTTCACAACTTGAAGCTTCCAATTTCTCAACTCATACTCACTTTTCGACTCGACAGTCTTTGCATCGATTCGAAATACTCCAAATTCACTTGTAATTACATTTAAAATGTATTACAAATATTTTCACTGCATTTTCGTCATTTTGCGGAATCAGTGCACTACATGTTCGAACTTATAAATTTGAGGGAAGTGAAGCTTGACCAAAAGTTTGGGGATCAGTGTTGCAACTAACACATTTTATGATGATACAAACTGTTTTAAACGGTTTCTATGCCTAATCCATTGAAGCATGTATTTTTTTTTTTCTTTCTACCGTGTGACTTACCTTTGACTCAAATTAATATGTTTTAAGTTGGACTTCTCAAAAAATAGTAATCTAATCTAAAGATAAAAGAGGAGAGGATTGGCCAAACAAAAGCAAGTTATTTGTAGCTTCAGCAAATTCACTTGCACAGTGCAATAGTTTGACAGGAGAGTGGCTTCAAGGGACATCAGACATAACTAATGTGTGTATACGATTGCACCCGCGTACGATCATAAATTCATGTGCACTACATACCTAATCATCTTCAGTCTACTGGAAAAAAATAATCAGAGATTTGATTTGTGAGTATACAGCTTCTTCAATATATAAAAGTCCAATTACACCTAAATTGGAAAACTAACATTTAATCTGCATGTTACACTGCACTCTATTTTCAATTAATAGAAATTCTTTTGGATATTTGATTTTACTTCTTCCAGTGTTTTTTTTCATCGTATTTCGGTCTGCGGGCTCCCCTGGGCTACCCGAGGGACTTTTCAAGTGATTCTTGCGGCATTTTCTTCATGACAGGTAGGGCTACATTTTTTGTACTTACTGCTTCCCTCCGTTTCGAGTATTTATTAGGTTTTTCGGATCATCTTTGGGACCTATTTTCTACGACAGATTTTGGACAGCGGCGGAGTATTTATGGATTTTCTTGGCCTACGAGTGTCGGAATGAGACGTATAAGTACTCGATTTGTATCTACACATCGCGAGGAATGCAATGGTGATTTTTTTGAATTTTTTTGAGGACTGCGCAGAGGTGAAATCCTGGGTTTTCTGTGCTGTTTTGTAAAACATCAAGTGCTATTTTTGAGGAGCTTTCTTTTATGCCGAGTGTGATATTTTTTGCAGTGGTTCGCAGATTGGGTGATCTTGGACTCGTGGGGACTATGGGAACCTGAGAATTATCCACGTTCTGTTTGGACTTTGGATCGACGCACACTTTCAGGTGGGTTGCTTCGTCTCCAAATGTAATATCGTGACTTTTTTGTACTCTTTTACTTCCTTGCTAATAAAGTCTTTGCCATGGGGTGTTGAATAATCGAGTTTTCTTGTGTTGATCGTCGGGAATTGCGGATATTTTTCTATGTTAGAGCCCGAAAAATGATGAACGGCAGTGCGATCGGATCGAAAATCCGACTTACGGATCTCCCGAAATGGGGTTTTGAAGGTCGCGGTATCCGTAGTGTGCGCCGGAATCCGTGCTAAGTGTTTGGCATGCTTTTCGAGGAGATTGAGATTTATCTTGTAACATTTAAATATCCGGCGCGTCTTTTCGAGGAGATTTGGCATGCTAAGTGTTTGGCATGCTTTTCGAGGAGATTTATCTTGAGGAAAGGTGATCGACCGATGTGTGAAAAATTGCGGGTATGAGAGAGAGAGGTAGAGGTAGAGAGAGAGAAAGAGGTAGAGATAGAGAGAGAGAAAGAGGTAGAGGTAGAGAGAGAGGGAGAGGGTGCGGGCCTAGCAGATACCGGCGCATCTCTCCGCCCTCCCCCGGCAGGAAAGAGCGTTCATATGGGAATCGCTCTGGGGTGGAGGGCCCTGATCGTGTCCCCCGAAGATCAGCCTCCCTTAAGTGGGTCAGAGTTGACAGGGAGGGGGGCAAAACCTTGAAAACCTTGGATTCCCACGTGACCAGACGTCGCTGGAGTAGGTCGGAGAAGACTGGATACCAACCTGGGAGTACCTTCCTCGGACAAAGAAGGTGCGACAGGCCCACCACTTCAGCATCACATCGCCTCGGCAGGAAGAATCTGAGCAGCTGGGAGAGGCCTCTGCTACGCAAACCCGCTTCCGCTGTAGAATCCTCCTGCCGCAGGGGACCCTTCACTTCAAAGTCAACATCCAAGGTGTCCTGGGCTAACCCCCTTTGCACGAGCTTGGCCACCCCCCGTGCTCCCCCGTCCTGCATTCGTGATCCTCACTCCATCCTGAGGAGACAGGACAAGGATCCTCGACCTCGGCGGTTTGTACAGCAGGTAGAGAGGGTGAACCCGGGCACTCCGGGGCCGTATACGGAGCCTAGACCGCCTTCTTTTAAAGAAGTTCTCCTCAGGAGGCCTGTGGCAGATCCTGTGTCCAAGCATTACACTCCTCCAAGGCCTTCTTCCTCCTTCCGATCCCCCAGAACTAAGAAATGCTTCCGGTGTCTTGCCTCTGACCATCTGGTTCGAGATTGCAGAGATCCCTTTCGGTGCTCGAAGTGTCGCGGAACCGGTCATCAAGCGCGCGCTTGCACTTCCCATCCTAAGAGCCGCATCATGCACCGGGGTAGGGATTTCCGACCTGATGTCATGAAAACCTTCATCCCTCTGTCGGATGATTTTCGTTCGCGGCAAAACCAGTGCAAGAACGCGGTTCTCGCGGACATCATCGGGAGGTCGAACCTTGGCCATTTTCCACAAGGCACAATTGCCGCGGACCTGGCGGAAAAATTCGGTGGCTTTCCAACTGATTTTTTGGTGGCACGACATCGAGATCGCGACTTCGTGATTTTTCTTCCGGAATGGGTGCGCCCTGAGGATACATTCAACTGCGGACTTCTGCGCCTTCACCACTGCAAACTCCGGTGTCTCCACTGGGACCCCTATGAAGGTGCCGACCGCTCTAGACTTATGTACAAGGCTTGGATTAAGATACTTAATCTGCCCTTCGAATGCTGGGCGCTGAATTGCGTCTCCGCAATCGTGGGCGGGTTTGGTCGGTTCCTGCAAGCGGACGACAACAGCATTAACATGTTGGATATGTCGGGCTACAGATGTTTGGTAGCGGTAGATGATCTGGCAGATATTCCGAAAATTTTATCAATTTCCATGGGAGACGTCGTCATCTCGGCGACGGTGAGAATCGAAAGTACTGCGCCTTTCGGCGGAGAGGACCGTGGCATACCTGTTGTGGGGGGGGGGGGGCAGACGAGGGGGGTGATCAAACGGACCCTCATGGTGCGCGGCTCGCTCGGCGGGTGGCCTTGGCTGGGCTTGGCGGGGAGAGCTCTGGCTCCAGAGAAGCCACCCGAGCCGGACAGAGTGACTTTTGGGGATCTTCTAAAATCCGGGATAGACGACGTAGAACAGTGCCGTCGGTACAGAAACTACTTCCGGCGAGTTTGGTGGTGGCGCCGGACTCCGGTGTACTGGACCCTGAGGGACCGATGGTTATACACGAGGTGCTTCCTCCCGATTACTCGGGGGATCTTCCAGGTGGTGACGTCAACCCCACGCGAGACGACTTGGGCTTGGTGATCGACGGCTCTCCCAACGGACTGATGAAGCTCGAGACTCGTGCTCCCCTCCTTTCCGGCCGCTTTTCAAATTGTTGCTCGTTTTTGCATGTTTGGTTCTTGAGCCCCTCCATCAGGGAGGTTGGCTATGGCCCTCTCCTGGCTAACGGGGGGTCGTCCGAGTTGGTGGATGCTTCGAGGTCGCTGTCGCTGCAGCGGACGATCTCTCGAGCGCCGTACCCCTCGACTGCCGCGCCTTCTGAGGTCTTCGTCCTGTTTCTTTATCCTGCTCCTTCTAGGTTTGGGGCCCTGGACTCTGGTGGGCCAAGCCTGGCTGCCTTAGGCCCCGAGGCTGAGTTGAAGGCCTTTGCAACACCTCTCTGGACCTTCCCTTTGGGCGGGCCCAGCTGGGCCTTGCCCCCGATCGGGGCCCCACTTCCTCTTCAGCTAAAGGGCGCAGGGGAGCCCACCCTCATCCGCATTTCGGGTTTGCTTGGGCCCGCTGGGTCTGGCACCTTGCTAGGCACGACACCGGTGCTTCCCGCCTCTCCTGACCCTGTGGGAGGCCCCGCCTGGGGGTTGGTACCCCGCGATGCGTGCGCAGGGGACCTTGTTCCCCCGGCAGACGCCATTGTTGGTGCCGCTGTGCCGCCGCTTGAGCGCCCGACCAGCGTGGTGGTACTTGTCGGGGCCCGACACTCTGCGCCTGCACCACCGGAGTTTGCTGCTTTCGGTCCTTCGCCGACGACCAGAGCGGGTAACCGTGCACGGCCCTCCGTGTCCACCAGAAAGAGCCCGCGGCTCGCGTTGAAAGTGGGCAAGCCGGCGCTGGAACTTGCAATGGCTCGCAAAACCGCTCGGTTGGATGGAAGTTCGCCCGATCCTGCAACCGCCGCTCTGGTCGATCGCACCGCATGTGACACTGCTCTGGCACACAAGAGGTCCAAGGTCAAGCTCAAATGTGCTAAGTTTGGTGTTCAGCTGAGCGACGTGGAAGCCCCCGCTTTCCTGGATTTTATCTGCCCTCCGGCCTGAGCGATCCGGCGCCCTCGTGTGTGTTAGGGTTGTTGTTGTTCCTGTTCCTATGTTAGATATCTGCACGTGGAATGTAAGAGGCCTTAATGATTTAGCAAAGCGTCGTCTTGTTAAATCTGTAGTAGGTGGCCGTAGGTTATCTCTCCTTTGCCTGCAAGAAACAAAAGTGAGCATGTTCTCACGCTCTTTTATCAGATCTTTTGCGGGTTCTGGGTTCGACAAATGTCTATTCATCCCCTCTATTGGGGCGTCGGGCGGTATTGCTACGTGCTGGAATTCTAAGAACTTCTCCTGTTCGGAAGTTGTGGTGCGCGACCACTCAGTCTCGCTGCGCCTGCGAAGCAATGACAACGGGTTCTCCTTTTTTCTGACAAATGTATACGGCCCTCCTACCTGGGCAGGGAAAGCTGACTTCTGTCAGGAACTGATCAGCCTAAAAGGGATCTGCGTTGGCCCCTGGGTGATGTGTGGTGACTTTAACCTTACGCGTTGCGACGATGAGAGAAGTGGGCGGACATGGTGTAACCGTCTTTCGGATCTGTTTGCCAACACGATTAATGAGCTCGAGCTGATAGATCTCCCGATGACCAATCAGCGGTTCACGTGGTCTAACCTGCAATGCACGCCCACTCTAGCAAAACTCGACCGCTTCCTTATCTCGACCGATTGGGACCTCTCCTTTCCGTTGTCAACAGTCTCGGCTCTCCCTAGAATCACTTCTGACCATTCCCCTATTCTACTTAAAACGGAGCGGTGGCGGGGTCCCAATCTCTTCAGATTTGAAAAGGTCTGGCTCACGCGGGCCAACTTCAACTCGCTGATTCCGGTTTGGTGGCGTGAGGTCGGCGAGAGGCAAGGCCGACAAGGGAGTGTGCTCACGTTTACTGCAAAACTGCGACACTGTCGAAAGAGGATTAAGGAATGGGTTTACTCCAACTTTCATAGCATCAAGAACACCAAAAGGGATCTGGCGGATGAACTTCAAAGGTTGGACTCGACTGAAGAACAGCGGTGCTTGACCCCTTGCGAATTAGAGTCGAGAACTATTCTCAAGGCTAAATTAAGAGATATCGTTCTTGAGGAAGAGATACTCTGGCAGACCAGAGCTAAACAGCATTGGTTAAAAGAAGGGGATGGCAACACCAAATTCTTCCACGCTATGGCGAATGGGAGACACAGAGTCAACCACATCGGGGCTATCGAGGACGAGGGCATCACACTCATCAGGGAAAAGGATAAAAGCGACTACTTTCTGCGCGAGTTCAAAGATAGATTTGCGCCAAGCACCCTCCCTGCGTCTTCCATCGGCGATTGGAGTGATCTCTTCCCGGATAACTCTGCGTTGAGCCAGGATAACCTCACTTCGCAGTTCACACTGGAGAAAATCAGGACTGCGACGTTTCAGATGGGGGGGGGGACAAGGCTCCTGGACCGGATGGGTTCAGTATGGCTTTCTACCAAAGGTTCTGGGATGTGATCAAGGATAATCTAGTAAAAATCTTCGACGACCTCTATGCGGGGTCCCTGAACACTGGACCCATTGATTACTCACACATCTGTCTGATCCCAAAGTCAGAAGGCGCCAAATCTGCCAACGACTTCCGACCTATCAGCCTCAGTAACTGCGTCCAGAAAATTATCTCCAAAGTTTTGGCGAACAGACTTATTAAGAGGTTGAATACTATCATCTCCCCTGCACAGTCCGCCTTCCTTAAAGGCAGAAATATCTTAGACTCCTTCGTCACTGCGAGCGAGCTTATCAGCTGGGGCGCGAGCAAGCACATCAACAGTGTTGGTGTCAAGGCTGACTTCGAAAAAGCTTATGATAAAGTGAACTGGAATTTCCTTCGGCACATCCTACATTGCCTCGGGGCCAACCAGAAATGGTGTGGCTGGATCGACCAATGCATCTCCAACGGCAAGGCTGCTATTCTGGTCAATGGAACCCCGACTAAGTGGTTTAAATTGAAAAGAGGCCTCCGCCAAGGGGACCCGTTGTCACCTTTCCTGTACTTGCTGGTGGCAGAAGGCCTGACACGGTTGACGAACAGAGCGGTCCGCAACAACCTGATCACTGGCATCGGACCATCTGGGGAGGCCAAAACCTCTATCATCCAATATGCGGATGACACCATTTTTTTCTGCGAGGCAAAAGCTCGACAAATCCGTAACCTTCGCTACTTGTGGATGATCTTCGAGTGGGCATCTGGGCTGAGGGTTAACAGGAGCAAATCTGAACTCTTTTACCTGGGAAACCAGGTCAGCACAGGGGACAGACTGGCTGCTATCTTGGAGTGCAAACGGGGCACGCTTCTAATCAAATATCTTGGCCTACCGCTCAAAAAAGGTAATGTCCCGAAGGAAGAGTAGATGCATATCATCAACAGGATTGAACAGAGAATTGCTGGGTGGCAAGCTAAACTTCTCTCGCAGGGAGGGAGGCTAACCCTGGTTAACTCGGTGCTCTCGAACCTCCCTCTCTACCACCTCTCGGTTTTCAGAATCCCCGTTTGGGCGCGTCGAAGAATCGACTCACTGCGGAGAGCCTTCTTCTGGAAAGGGGAGTCGTCTGTGCAGGGGGGCAACTGCTTGGTCAACTGGAGAACGGTCTGCAGAAGTAAAAGAGATGGCGGCCTAGGGATCCTGAACCTGGAGAATATGAACACCGCTCTGCTAGCAAAGTGGTGGTGGAGATACCTCTCTGATGTGGAGACCCCCTGGGGCCATCTAATTAACGGGCTTTACTATAGACGCAGAAGACCACTGCACGAAGGAACGTCCTTCAAACCCCACTCACAATGGTGGCGGAGTGTCCTGGGTACGAGAGATCTTTTCAGATGTAGCACGGCGATATCGGTTGGTGATGGAGAGAGGGCGGCGTTTTGGTCCGACATTTGGATAAAGGAATCTCTGCTCTCGACCATGTTCCCAAGAATCTTTCAAGGTATATCTAACAAAACCCTAAGGGTGAAAGATTGCTTGGGAAGAGATGGGTGGAACTAGATTACTATCCTGGAGGGCTTAGCGACTAACACAACAGACCTTGGCGGTCTAATCCTGAGTTTGAAAGAGGCCACTCCCGTCCTAACCCCAACTAACAAAAAGGATCAGTTCCTCTGGCGTTGGACAAAGTCAGGAATCTTTAATGTTAAGTCTCTGTACTGCTTCTGTCACGCCCCGGGTGTAAACCAGAACCCGGGCCCGTCCACAGATCCGCCGTGCATGCGGTATTTCCCACATACACGAAGCGTCGGTAACCTGCTCAGATAAGAAATAATAATAAAAGAGCATAATAATCAGAGCTGAAATAAAACTACTGTATCTCAGACAGATGCTGGAAGTAAAAGGTACAACAGTAAAATAAATACAGATGTCTCTCCCAGCTCACAACTAAAATACAAACAGCTGGCAGAAGCCAGTCCCCAAAAGAAAAGAAAGAAAAACTGTCTGAGAAGTCCTGGTACCCAAAATCTCCAGCTACGACCCTCGGTGGCTCTCTATCTAGTCCGCGATGCGCTTACCTCGATCAGTTGCTGACGGCCCAGCAACTCCCACAGAGGACTCTGCAAAACAAGGGAAAAGAAGGGAACAAGAAAAACAATGGGGGTCAGTACTACTATAAACAGTAGCCTCCCCTAGTGGGTAAAGCCTCAGCTCAGATATGCCCACCAGGTGATCAGAGGCAAAAAGGAAAGAAGAAGAAAGGGATGCAGATAAATAAAGCAACTGATAAAGTGCTATCCCTAATATGCCTCTACATGACCAACCAATAAGGATGGGAAAAGTGATGCATCAGAATCAAGAAGCCTGTCATAAAGACCCAATCTGACAGCCAGTGAACACTGGCACTGCCTGCTCTGCTGTCGAACTCAAAAACCCAGCCTGGTGCCCGGCGCTCACACCGTGGAACTCAAGAAACTAGCATGGTGCCCGGCGCTCACACCGTGGAAAGCCTACTCCGGAGTGGCACTCGAGGGGAGCGACCCACACGAGTAAAATATCACTGTATCAACATCTCTGTAACCACTGTCTCATAATAGCAGGACTGGATCGAGACTCAAGAAGTGGGAACAACCCTCCACTAAAGTAAGCCCGATCCCCAAAACACCCAATCTGATGCAATAAAACAATCCGGTCAACCACCCAAGATCCGTGGTCGCCGCAACACCCTGACCACTCAACCTGTCCCAAATCCCCAATACCTGCCTACACTGTCCAACATACGCTCGAACCTGAGCGACTAAGCCGCTAATGCCAACAATGAAAGGAGAAAGAGAAAAGCATGGTTTCTCCTAAGTCAAGTCCCAAAATAGTGTAGCAGTAAAAGATGACAATAATTATGTGACCAATTAAATCATGCAATGTTCCAATTTCCAAGTATAACAGTTGAAGTGACATAAGCTAGGATGACCGTCTCACATGAACAAACATCAGTTTTGCAGTCCTCTAATTCTATGTTGTCACGGGGTATAAGTTCCAGAATTAATAAGCGATTCCCTAGAGCATGCAAGTCTACCAATCAACACATTTAACATTGTCATAACAAGGTACTCTGATATTCCTAGTGGGCATACAAAGAGAGGAGTACAACAACCACCCACCTGAAGCGCAACTGTCCCAACTCGTACAGTCAGAAAATACCAAAAATCCAAATCCGCGCCCCCACAATACTCCTGGTACAACAAGGAATCCACTAATTACACTAGGCTCCCAATTACAGCACTAATTACCACATACAAACACAAGTACTAAACTGTCAAATTATCACCTGCAGAAATGTCCAGAAAATTCCAATAAAAATATCACGGCGATCCTCGCGTCGATAGCTTCGCAACGGTACCTTGCACGCCCAAATCCGAGTTCTGTACACCAAGATAAAAATTCGGCAAGGGGGCACTCTCATACACTAATCTGATTAAGGGTGATTACTGTTCACAGAGAAATCATTAATTTTCACCTCGAAAGAAAATTCACAAAAATCCAATAAAAATACGAGCGCGTTCCTTGCGATCCGTAGATGAAAAAGTTGTATAAGCTCGTTTCCGTCAGACGCTCGTGCGCAAAGATATGGCCGAAACACTCCGCTGCTGTCAAGAATTCCATACAGAAAAAGGGGTCACTTGTTGCCTCGAAATCCGTGCCAAAACCTCGAAACGGGAAAGCGCGACCAAAACGAAAGATGAAGTCCTACCTCTTAGGAGTCCACTGGTGCAAGAATCACAGGAAAATGATGTCGGGGTAGCCCAGGGGAGCAAAAACACGATCGCTGCGCCGAAGAAGAACACTAGGAAGCAACGTCGCGCCGCACCGTAAAATGGGGAACCTCGGGATTCGTGCCTCCAAAACTCCTGAAACTTGGCAGGGAGATCCAGGACAAAAAGATGAAAATTTTGCTAGAAATAGGCTCGGGCAGATTTGGCTCGGTTTGGGAGAAAAAGAGGAGAAGAAGGCTCGGATTGTGCATTATATAGAGGCTGAAAAACAATTCGGAAAATACCCTCCATGTCCCCACTTTCGGGCGCCCGGAAATTTTCGGGCGGCTACAGTGCGGGCCGGCCCAGATTTCCGGGCGCGCACAGTGCGGCCCGGCCCACAGCACAGCCCAGCCCACTAAGCCCAAAAACCCCGCTGCACCCGGTGCACCAGAGCCAGCCACTGGCGGCGTGCCACGTGTCCCCGGCAAGCCGTGCACCGCGCACGTCGCGCCGTGCACCGCGCACGTCGGCCGGCTGCCCCGGGCGTACGGTCACCTGCCCCGGCCATCGCGTGGACCGCGCGCACCAAGTCCCGCCAACCCGATCCGCCACGTGTCCACCCGGTCCACCGTGCACCCGGCCCAAACTCCGTGGACCGCGTCTGCTGCACCGGCCAACCGGAAGGCGCCACGTGGCCCGCCTCCGGTGCACGCCCCGCGCGGTGGACCGCGCGCCTGCCCGCGGCCTGCCCGCGCCCTGGGCCGCCGCCTGCCGCCTGCCCGCGGCGGCGCCGCCGCCCGCCGACGCTGCCCGCCGCCGCCGGCCGCCGCCGGCGATCGCCGGCGACACTGTTCCGGCATGAACAGTACCCGCAAGCTCAAATTTGACAAGTAAATAGCCCATCTTGACCGTTTTCGCGCGCTGATTCCAAAAACGAGGTCCGTTTTGCCAAATTCCGCCTCCAAAATTTGCCGGAGGCTCCCGCAAGCGCCAAAAACTGTCAAAACTTCCGGGAGTCCGCTTTTGGACATCCGGACTCAGAATTGGGCAAACAAAAAGCCAATCTCAAGCGTTTTTCCGCGCTGAATCCAAATCCACCCTCCGTTTGGCCTAAATCCTTTTCTAAAATTCGGCAAAAGCAGCCGAAGGCCAAAACAGCTAACCAAAGCTCACAGGGTCCATCTGTGGCATCCCTTTGATGCACTATGGGCCAGATACACCATCAACAGGTGTTTAAACAGTGGATTCACGGGAAAAAGCTGCATGGGGGTTCAGGGTACTACATCCTCCCCCACTAAAAAAAGTTTCGTCCCCGAAACAAAATAAACAAGCAGACGTACCTCAAACTGCGGCCTCGAACAAGAAGGGGTAGGCATCTCTCATCTCTGTCTCCAGCTCCCAAGTAGCCTCTCGCTCCTCATGGTTGCTCCACAGGATCTTCACATAAGGAATGGCCCGATTGCGCAATTCCCTCACCTCACGAGCAAGAATCCGCAACGGGCGCTCCTCGTAGACCAAGTCCTCGCCGATCTCCAACGAAGTGAAGTCAATCACGTGCGACGGGTCAAAAACATATCTCCTCAGAGCTGAGACGTGGAAGACATCATGAACTCCGGCCAGGCGCGGGGGTAAGGCAACTCTGTATGCCACAGGACCAACTCTGTCAAGTACCTCAAAGGGTCCAATAAAGCGGGGACTGAGCTTCCCCCGTACTCCAAATCTCCGGACCCCTTTCGAGGGCGAGACCTTCAAGAAGACATGATCACCAACCTGAAACTCCAGGTCTCGCCGTCGAGTATCTGCGTAGCTCCTCTGACGACTCTGGGCTGTCTCAAGATGCCGGCGAATAATCCTGACTTTTTCCTCTGCCTCCAAAAGTAACTCCGGTCCCAAAGTCCTCCTCTCACCCACGTCACTCCAATATAAGGGAGACCGACACTTGCGTCCATACAACGCTTCAAACGGAGCCATCTGGATGCTCGCCTGATAGCTGTTGTTGTACGCGAACTCAACCAAAGATAAGTGCCGGTACCACCCTCCTCCAAAATCCATAACGCACGCTCTAAGCATATCCTCGAGGGTCTGTATGGTGCGCTCTGACTGCCCATCGGTCTGTGGGTGGAAAGCGGTGCTAAACCTGAGCTGAGTCCCCAATGCAGAATGCAAACTCCCCCAAAAGCGTGACACGAATCTCGGGTCCCGATCTGACACAATCGAAGCAGGTATACCGTGAAGCCTCACTATCTCATCCATATATAACTGTGCCAAATGCTCCAATGACCAAGTCATCTGAACTGGTAAGAAGTGCGCCGACTTGGTGAGTCTGTCAACAATAACCCAGATCGCATCTGCCCCGCTCTGCGCCCTCGGCAATCCAGTGACGAAATCCATAGTGATGTGGTCCCATTTCCACTCGGGAATTGGAAGACTCTGCAACTTGCCAGCAGGAACGCGATGCTCTGCTTTCACTTGCTGACAAGTTAAACAATGAGCTACGAATCTCCCAATGTCCCGCTTCATTCCGGGCCACCAAAACTGTGCCTTGAGGTCCTTATACATCTTAGTACCTCCAGGGTGGATGGTATAAGGTGTATAATGGGCCTCCCTCAAAATCTGATCTCTAATCTCCTGATCCATAGGCACACACACTCGGTCCCTGTACCGCAGTACTCCCGAGCTATCCACAGAAAAATCCCCTGTCTGATCCGCCTGAAGCTGCGTCCTGATCCTCGTCAAGTGGGGGTCCTCACTCTGAGTGTCCCTGATCCTCTCCAACAGAGTGGGCTGCAAGACCATAGACATGAGTCTAGCAGAGACCCCAGGGGATACTACCTCCAGCTGTAATCGCCTCATCTGCTCGACCAACGGCGCCTGCTGCGAGATCAATAAGCTCAGACTCGTCCTCCTGCTCAAAGCATCCGCCACAACATTGGCCTTGCCGGGGTGATAAAGGATACTCAGATCATAATCCTTTAGCAGCTCCAACCACCGGCGTTGCCTCAAATTCAGCTCCTTTTGGGTGAACAGATACTTCAAGCTCTTGTGATCAGTATAAATCTCGCAATGCTCACCATACAAGTAATGCCGCCACAGCTTCAGAGCAAACACCACCGCTGCCAACTCCAGATCATGAGTAGGGTAATTTTTCTCATAGTCCTTTAATTGCCGCGAAGCATAGGCAATTACCCTACCCTGCTGCATCAACACACACCCCAGACCACTATGTGAGGCATCACTGTAAATCACAAATCCTTCCCCCATAACAGGGAGGGCAAGGATTGGAGCGGTCATCAATCTCTGCTTCAGCTCCTCAAAACAGCTCTGGCAAGTCTCGCTCCAAACAAACTTAACTCCTTTCCTGGTCAGACGAGTGAGGGGAGAGGAAAGCTTCGCAAAGCCTTCCACAAAACGCCGATAGTAGCCCGCCAAACCAAGAAAGCTCCGCACCTCAGTGATAGTCGTCGGCCTCGGCCAATCTCGAATAGCATCCACCTTGGCCGGATCCACCGCCACTCCAGCAGCTGAAACAACATGACCCAGAAAAGCAACCTCCCGGAGCCAAAACTCGCACTTTTTGAACTTAGCATACAGCTTCTTCTCTCGCAGAAGCTGTAGCACGGTCCTCAAGTGCTCCTCGTGCTCCAAATCACTCCGGGAGTAGATCAGAATATCATCTATAAACACCACCACAAACCGGTCCAAAAACGGCTGAAAAATCCTGTTCATCAAGTCCATGAATGCGGCAGGGGCATTAGTCAACCCAAAAGGCATCACAGTAAACTCATAATGCCCGTACCGCGATCTGAAAGCCGTCTTGGAGATGTCCTCGGCCCTCACCCTCAGCTGGTGGTAACCGGACTGCAGATCAATCTTCGAGAACACCGATGCTCCCTGTAACTGATCAAACAAATCATCAATCCGGGGGAGGGGATACTTGTTCCGGATGGTCACTTTGTTCAATTCCCTATAATCCACACACAACCGCAGTGACCCATCCTTCTTCTTCACAAACAACACAGGCGCTCCCCACGGAGAAACACTGGGTCGAATGAAGCCCCTATCCAAAAGATCCTGAAGCTGGGCCTTCAACTCCCTCAACTCAGCTGGCGCCATCCTATAGGGTGCCTTTGAGATTGGTGCAGTTCCAGGAACTACATCAATCACGAACTCAATCTCCCTCTCCGGCGGCATCGTCGTCAACTCAGGGGGAAACACATCTGGGAACTCGCGGACAATAGGGATATCCTCGAGTCCCAGTGCCGCCGTAGGCACCTCCACCACAGTGGCCAAAAAGGCAGTGCAACCCCTACTCATCATCCTCCTAGCTCTGGCCGAGGAAATGGTCGCTGCGAACAGCGTGCTCTGGCAGCCTCTGAAGATGAACTCCTCCTGTCCTGGCTCGCGAAGAGTCACCGTCCTCTCTCTGCAGTCGATAGTGGCGGAATACCGCGACAGCCAATCCATCCCTAGCACCAAATCAAAATCCTGGAGCTGCTGCAAAACAAGCAAGTCTGCAGGCAAAATCCAAGGCCCCAACTGCACTGGGCAAGCCACACAACGCTCCTCGACATGCAAAATATGATCAGGAATCCGCACCTCTAATGCATGTGACAAGGACTCTACCTCTAGACCATGCAGGGATGCAAATGCTCGACTAATGAAAGAATGAGATGCTCCAGTGTCGAATAAAGTACGAGCCCGAATACCAAAGAGTAGAATAATACCTGCCACCACCTGGTCTGCCGCTGAAGAATCCGCCAACTGGGCGGCATACACCCGCCCGCTCGGTGCTGGAGGTCGAGAATCTACAGGATAAGAAGTGGACGGCCTGCTCGCTGGAGCATAAGGCCGCTGAGCTGGTGGCCGCTGCTGCTGAGGGGGATATGGAACCGATGCCGAAGAAGGTGCCGAGGAAGTAGAAAGGGGGCAAGTAGCTCGCACATGCCCTGGCTGTCCACAACGGAAGCATCGACCCCATCTCTGGTCACAAGTAATGGCGGCATGCTGACCTCCACAGAAAATACATCGGTCAGAAGATCGGGGCTGTCTCGGCTGCTGCTGCTGTCTCGAGGACTGCTGCTGAGATCTCTGCTGCCTCTGCTGCGATCTCTGCTGCTGGTGCTGCTGCTGATGCTGCTGCGGTCTCTGGGGTCCCCCAGGCCCTCTCCTCTCAGATCGCCCACGGCCATAAGACTGGGACTGCGGCGGCCGTGGCGGTCTCCAAGAGCTGGCCTGTCCCCCGTCCTCTGGGGCTGGTCGCTTCCTGTCGGAACTCTGCGCGACCGCGGCCCTCCGTCTGGCCACCTCCTGATCGCCTCTCTCCACCCACTGTGCATGCTCTGCGGCTGCCTCCAGGGTCTGAAATCTCTGAGCATGCACAAGTGTGTAAATCTCTGGACGAAGGCCTCCCTCGAACAACTCAACCTGGTGCGGACCGTCACGAGCGACGTAAGGCACACAGTTCAGCAACTCCCTGAACTCCTGAAAATAGGCATGGGCCGGTCGATCGCCCTGCTGCAGATTCTTCAATCGTCCTCCAACTTCTTCTTCACACTGGTAGAAAAATAGGTGTCCAACACCATCCGTCTGAACTCCTCCCAAGGTAACTGCCGAGTGATCCGGAACTCCAGTGGCTCAACTCGCTGCCACCAAAAATCAGCATCTCCGTCCAAACAGTGCACCGCCATGTGCACTCGATACCTCGGGTCGATGAAGAAGTCCCGAAAAAGCTTCTCCATCGCAGAAAGCCAAATCCCAACAGCCCGGGGCTGAGCATCCCGCCCCGAGAATCTAGGTGGTCCCCGCTTGACAAACGCAGCGAGTTTGTCAGCAAAATCCCGCTCCTCCTCCGCAGTCAAAGGCTGAAAGCCCAGGAGCCCCGCTACTCGAAGATGGCGCTGACGGCACAAAAGGTGCAACAGGAGGCACAGGGGCCTCAGGAACAGCTGGGGGTGGTGCCTCCCTCTGAGCAAGCAGCTGCTCAATCCTCTGCTCCTGGCGGCGCTGACCCTCCGCCAACTGGGCCACCAAGGCCCTCAACTCAGTAAGCTCGGGGGGTGTAGGCTGCTCTGGCTCAACAGGGGGCGAAGGGACACCCCGAGTGGGAATCCGACGTCGAGGAGGCATCCTGCCACAAGAAACCAAACATCAGCAACAAAACCCCACACGACCCAATCTGGCGAAAGTCAAAAGACATCCCCCTATTTCTGTAACCTTATGTTGTCTGCAGCCAACATAATGGTTCAACAGAAATAGACTATGTCGATCACTCTTCACTCACAGGAAGAGTTAACTATAAAAATCACCGACTTTCGCAACAAGTCACGCCACTCACGCCCTATAATCCTAGGGTCTGTCCAAAAGCCTAGGGTTTCCTAAGTCCCAACTGACCTATCCCTAAGCTCTGATACCAACTTAATCTGTCACGCCCCGGGTGTAAACCAGAACCCGGGCCCGTCCACAGATCCGCCGTGCATGCGGTATTTCCCACATACACGAAGCGTCGGTAACCTGCTCAGATAAGAAATAATAATAAAAGAGCATAATAATCAGAGCTAAATAAAACTACTGTATCTCAGACAGAAGCTGGAAGTAAAAGGTACAACAGTAAAATAAATACAGATGTCTCTCCCAGCTCACAACTAAAATACAAACAGCTGGCAGAAGCCAGTCCCCAAAAGAAAAGAAAGAAAAACTGTCTGAGAAGTCCTGGTACCCAAAATCTCCAGCTACGACCCTCGGTGGCTCTCTATCTAGTCCGCAATGCGCTTACCTCGATCAGTTGCTGACGGCCCAGCAACTCCCACAGAGGACTCTGCAAAACAAGGGAAAAGAAAGAAACAAGAAAAACAATGGGGGTAAGTACTACTATAAACAGTAGCCTCCCCTAGTGGGTAAAGCCTCAGCTCAGATATGCCCACCAGGTGATCAGAGGCAAAAAGGGAAAGAAGAAGAAAGGGATGCAGATAAATAAAGCAACTGATAAAGTGCTATCCCTAATATGCCTCTACATGACCAACCAATAAGGATGGGAAAAGTGATGCATCAGAATCAAGAAGCCTGTCATAAAGACCCAATCTGACAGCCAGTGAACACTGGCACTGCCTGCTCTGCTGTCGAACTCAAAAACCCAGCCTGGTGCCCGGCGCTCACACCGTGGAACTCAAGAAACTAGCATGGTGCCCGGCGCTCACACCGTGGAAAGCCTACTCCGGAGTGGCACTCGAGGGGAGCGACCCACACGAGTAAAATATCACTGTATCAACATCTCTGTAACCACTGTCTCATAATAGCAGGACTGGATCGAGACTCAAGAAGTGGGAACAACCCTCCACTAAAGTAAGCCCGATCCCCAAAACACCCAATCTGATGCAATAAAACAATCCGGTCAACCACCCAAGATCCGTGGTCGCCGCAACACCCTGACCACTCAACCTGTCCCAAATCCCCAATACCTGCCTACACTGTCCAACATACGCTCGAACCTGAGCGACTAAGCCGCTAATGCCAACAATGAAAGGAGAAAGAGAAAAGCATGGTTTCTCCTAAGTCAAGTCCCAAAATAGTGTAGCAGTAAAAGATGACAATAATTATGTGACCAATTTAAATCATGCAATGTTCCAATTTCCAAGTATAACAGTTGAAGTGACATAAGCTAGGGTGACCGTCTCACATGAATAAACATCAGTTTTGCAGTCCTCTAATTCTATGTTGTCACGGGTATAAGTTCCAGAATTAATAAGCGATTCCCTAGAGCATGCAAGTCTACCAATCAACACATTTAGCATTGTCATAACAAGGGTACTCTGATATTCCTAGTGGGCATACAAAGAGAGGAGTACAACAACCACCCACCTGAAGCGCAACTGTCCAACTCGTACAGTCAGAAAATACCAAAACTCCAAATCCGCGCCCCCCACAATACTCCTGGTACAACAAGGAATCCACTAATTACACTAGGCTCCCAATTACAGCACTAATACCACATACAAACACGAAGTACTAAACTGTCAAATTATCACCTGCAGAAATGTCCAGAAAATTCCAATAAAAATATCACGGCGATCCTCGCGTCGATAGCTTCGCAACGGTACCTTGCACGCCCAAATCCGAGTTCTGTACATCAAGATAAAAATTCGGCAAGGGGGCACTCTCATACAAAAATCTGTATTAAGGACAGATTACTGTTCACAGAGAAATCATTAATTTTCACCTCGAAATAAAATTCACAAAAATCCAATAAAAATACGAGCGCGTTCCTTGCGATCCGTAGATGAAAAAGTTGTATAAGCTCGTTTCCGTCAGACGCTCGTGCGCAAAGATATGGCCGAAACACTCCGCTGCTGTCAAGAATTCCATACAGAAAAAGGGGTCACTTGTTGCCTCGAAATCCGTGCCAAAACCTCGAAACGGGAAAGCGCGACCAAAACGAAAGATGAAGTCCTACCTCTTAGGAGTCCACTGGTGCAAGAATCACAGGAAAATGATGTCGGGGTAGCCCAGGGGAGCAAAAATACGATCGCTGCGCCGAAGAAGAACACTAGAAAGCAACGTCGCGCCGCACCGTAAAATGGGGAACCTCGGGATTCGTGCCTCCAAAACTCTTGAAACTTGGCAGGGAGATCCAGGACAAAAAGATGAAAATTTTGCTAGAAATAGGCTTGGGCTGATTTGGCTCGGTTTGGGAGAAAAAGAGGAGAAGAAGGCTCGGATTGTGCATTATATAGGCTGAAAAACAATTCGGAAAATACCCACATGTCCCCACTTTCGGGCGCTCGGGGATTTTCGGGCGGCTACAGTAACGGGCCGGCCCAGATTTCCGGGCGCGCACAGTGCGGCCCGGCCCACAGCACAGCCCAGCCCACTAAGCCCAAAACCCCGCTGCACCCGGTGCACCAGAGCCAGCCAATGGCGGCGCGCCACGTGTCCCCGGCAAGCCGTGCACCGCGCACGTCGCGCCGTGCACCGCGCACGTCGCCGGCTGCCCCGGGCGTACGGTCACCTGCCCCGGCCATCGCGTGGACCGCGCGCACCAAGACCCGCCAACCCTCCGCCACGTGTCCACCCGGTCCACCGTGCACCCGGCCCAAACTCCGTGGACCGCGTCTGCTGCGCCGGCCAACCGGAAGGCGCCACGTGGCCCGCCTCCGGTGCACGCCCCCGCGGTGGACCGCGCGCCTGCCCGCGGCCTGCCCGCGCCCTGGGCCGCCGCCTGCCGCCTGCCCGCGGCGGCGCCGCCGCCCGCCGACGCTGCCCGCCGCCGCCGGCCGCCGCCGGCGATCGCCGGCGACACTGTTCCGGCGTGAACAGTACCCGCAAGCTCAAAATTGACAAGCAAATAGCCCATCTTGACCGTTTTCGCGCGCTGATTCCAAAAACGAGGTCCGTTTTGCCAAATTCCGCCTCCAAAATTTGCCGGAGGCTCCCGCAAGCGCCAAAAACTGCCAAAACTTCCGGGAGTCCGCTTTTGGACATCCGGACTCAGAATTGGGCAAACAAAAAGCCAATCTCAAGTGTTTTTCCGCGCTGAATCCAAATCCACCCTCCGTTTGGCCTAAATCCTTTTCTAAAATTCGGCAAAAGCAGCCGAAGGCCAAAACAGCTAACCAAAGCTCACAGGGTCCATCTGTGGCATCCCTTTGATGCACTATGGGCCAGATACACCATCAACAGGTGTCTAAACAGTGGATTCACGGGAAAAAGCTGCATGGGGGTTCGGAA
>JAQOTM010001955.1:0-21850 GCA_029168755.2 Tillandsia fasciculata
GTCCGTTACCAAGCCAGCTCGGGTCAAGGGAGACGGAACTGAAAGACCTCTCAGCAAACCTGTCAGCCGACAGAGGGTGTGAGCGAAACAGATACATCCGTACAGTCTAACAGCTCTACAGCTACAGGAGCGTAACCTGCTGAACTACCTATAGATATCCAACGAATCTGCCATGAACACTAAGTCTACATAGAGGCTATAGAGATAACGGAGAAAGAAACTGAAATAAACTGTAAAGAATCAAAGTCTGGAAAATATAGCTACAAGCTATCATGCCTCTATCTACTATGCTCAACGAGAAAGAACACAGATGATGGTATGCACCCACTCACTACTGACAACATGTCCCAAGTACTATGCCATCACTCACCCAATGTCACCCAATCTCAATGACTGTCCCACTTTGGACCAGTCAAACAAGCCTGCGCTCACCTACTGCCACTACGCCCAAACAGGACTTGGTCTTACGTAGGGTGTCCCTCAAGGACTATCACAATCTCAAGCGAACTCTAGTGTATCAACTAGTCGCATCATCGCAGCCTCGTCAGGCTCGGTATCATCATCGCACCCGGGGCGTAGCTCGAGGGGAGCGACCCCAACGAACTCAAGTATCACAAGTATCTCATAACTGGCATGAAATGCCAGGCTCAGCAGGCTATAATCCACGATCAAACAGATCGGTATCTCGATGCTCAAAGCACAACTCAGTCGGAGAACCCTCCACGACTCAACCTCACAACACAACTCACTCAAGAAGGTACTAAACAGCTGGGACCGCCGTCACTCCATACGGCTCCCACAACGACACCCCACTCATAGACGAGCAGAGCCGACTGACGCGGCAGGGTCCGAGAATCCCGATAGACCGGTGCCTAAAACCCCAATCAAACAAGAACAGACTCTAGGCTCAGCCTATCGAAGTTCTCGATCCTTTACCGTTCAGGGATTCGGCCCTTCTCGGTTAAAGTGGGCAACTATCTCAACTCGCACTCATAACTCACGGCTGGAGATGCTCCACAGCTAGAACTGCATAGAGTCCGAAAACCCCGGGAGTCTACTACCTACGACCCCAATCAAATAAGAACCGGCTATAGGTGTCGCCTCCCGTTGCTTTCGGCCCTATACAAAATCAGCCCTTAGAACCCAGATCCCCCGCCCTGGCGGATGAGGGAAATTAGTAAAAAGATGACCTTTATAAAGAAATATCATTTCTCCTCAACCCTCTTGGGGTGAGGATAAAATTTACCCTTTTTGAAAACTGTCTTGAGTTGAGAAAACCAGCTTTTATGGATTTTAGTTCTTAAGAAAATTAGTTGAAAACAAGTTGTTTCCCGAACTCCCAAGGGTGACGCCTTTGCCCAATCAAACAAGAACAGGCTCCGGTGACCCCTAGGAATACGGAAGAAAAACACCGGTTTACTAAAATCATGAGAGTTCAAAAGCAATCTGGGTTCAAGGTCCTGATAAATCACGTACCCCACGATCACAACGTGGTAGTGACGAGAAAAGGACGTCACAACTAGAAACCCGGGACCACCGTTTACTTTAAACGGTTCCCAAACCACCAACACTGGCCTAACACAGCCACCAGACCCCACTCAGCCCCCAGGCCCGTGTGAAACACCCATCCCACAAAACTCTGACCACTCGGCCCACTACCCGGGCGAGGAACCCTATGTCCAGAAGGAAATGCAGTGTGTGGAATGTCTAAAGCATAATAGAACCTAGCCCAGATTAAGGTTCTCTATTGGTCTGGTTGAATACATGCAACATATGACGGGGGTGCTAGTCAAGTTTCAAGAAACACTTAAACTAGCATGCAATCCTATCATAATAGAATTAGAAGGAAGTCCGTAGACTTGGAGAGAAAACCAACCCACCTCAGATCGCCCCCAATTGCTTGTCGACACTTGCAATTGGGCTCAGCGGGCTTACCTTGTCTCCACGAGGTCCGCACGCAACCCGAAGTACGATGCCGGAACCCGCACGCAAAAACGGAATCACAAGGTCGCGTCCCAGTCAGATGCTAAAACTACACTGCAAACTGCCAGGAAAGAAGAAATCGCAAAATCAGTCAAAACGGTCGAAAATCAAGCATCCGGCGACGAAAAACAGCCTACATTAGAGAAAAACAGCGCGCGGCGTGAAAACAACCCTTCATCGGCGAAAAACAGCGCACGGCGCGAAAAACAGCCTTCATCGGCGAAAAGCAGCCTCCGTCGGAGAAAAACAGACTCCGACAGCGAAAACAGCGGTCGACGGCGAAAAACAGCGGTCGACGGCGAAAAACAGCTCGCGGCGGTGAAAACAGCGGTCGACGGCGAAAAACAGCGGTCGACGGCGAAAAACAGCTCGCGGCGGCGAAAATGGCGGTCGACGGCGAAAAACAGCTCGCGGCGGCGAAAACGGCGGTCGACGGCGAAAATCAGCAGTCGACGGGGAAAAACAGCTCGCGGCGGCGAAAACGGCGGTCGACGGCGAAAACCAGCAGTCGACGGCGAAAAACAGCTCGCGGCGGCGAAAACGGCGGTCGACGGCGAAAACCAGCAGTCGACGGGGAAAAACAGCTCGCGGCGGCGAAAACGGCGGTCGACGGCGAAAACCAGCAGTCGACGGGAAAAAACAGCTCGCGGAGGCGAAAACGGCGGTCGACGGCGAAAACCAGCAGTCGACGGCGAAAAACAGCTCGCGGCGGCGAAAACGGCGGTCGACGGCGAAAACCAGCAGTCGACGGCGAAAAACAGCTCGGCGGCGGCGAAAACGGCGGTCGACGGCGAAAACAAGCAGTCGACGGGGAAAAACAGCTCGCGGAGGCGAAAACGGCGGTCGACGGCGAAAACCAGCAGTCGACGGCGAAAAACAGCTCGCGGCGGCGAAAACGGCGGTCGACGGCGAAAAACAGCTGTCGGCGGCGAAAAACGGCGGTCGACGGCGAAAAACAGCTGTCGACGGCGAAAAAACAGCTCGCGGCCGCGAAAACGGCGGTCGACGGCGAAAAAACGGCCTCCGTCGGCGAAAAACAGCGTCCGACGGCGAAACCGGCCTCCGTCGGCGGAAAAACGGGGCCGGCACGCAAACCGAGCCGTCGACGAAGTCCCGGGGCATGCCGAGCGACGAAGACGGCGGACGCGCGACCCAAGGAACCGGCCGAGCGGAGCAGGGGCCCGCCGCGCGGCGCTGGAGCGCGGCAGCCCAAGGAACCGGCCGAGCGGAGCAGGGGCCCGCCGCGCGGCGCCGGAGCGCGCCGCGCGGCGCCCCTGCGGCGCTGCGCGCGGCGCCGAGCGGCGCAGCGCGCGCGCCCAGCCAGCGGCGCTGCGCGCAGCGCGCGGCGGCGCTGCGCGCGCCCGCGCGCAGCCCGCCGCGCGAGGCCCACTGCGCGCAGCGGTGCGCGCCCGCGCAGCCCGCTGCGCGCAGCGGTGCGCGCCCGCGCAGGCCCGCGCGCGCACGCGGAGGCCCGCGCGGCCCACGCGCGGCCCGCGGGGCCCGCGCGTGGCCCTGCCGCGCGCGCCTGCGCGCGGCCAGGCAGCGCCGCGCGCGGCGGCAACGAAAAATTTAAAAAAATTCTAAAAAATCCCAGAAAATTTTTAAAATAAATTTTCAAACTTTTCCTTTTTAATTCAAATAAAAATCCCACAAAAACCCTCTTTTATCTCCAAAAATTTTTTCCCAAAAATCCTCAAAGCACTAAAATCCCATAAAAATCCATTTTTAGCTTCTAAAAACCCAACAAAACTCCCAATGGCTCCAAACAAATTCCAAAAGCCCAAATAAAATTACCAAAGCTCAAAACTCTAACATTTAATTTCCAAATAAAAATTAAACATGAAAAACCCACCTCAAAAAAATGCTTCCACGCTCCTCACGGCCACCACGGGGGAAAACCTCGACCAAGGAAAGCTCCAAAACCCACTTCTCCATCTTCCTCTCCTTCTTCTTCCTTTCTTTCCTTTATTTTCCTTTCTTTCTCTCTTTTCCTTGCTTTCTTTCTTGCTTCGTGGGAGCTACAGAGGTGGAGGGGTTGGGTTGGTGATGGAGGTGAGGATAACCCAAGGTGAGGTTACCTCCATCAAAAGCTACCAACTTAGCTTAATTAACCCAAAACTCAATTAAGCTTAAATAGGCTAAGCAAGGAATTAATTTAGGAAGTAAAGAAAAAAAACCGCTTACCTCAAATCCAAAACCCCACAACCACTCTCACTGCCACCAAGTGTCACGCCCCGGGGGTCTCGCTCAGCGGAAAACAAAGAATTGGTAGTTCAAGTTCCTTTAATAATAAATTTTTTTTGATTTGATTCAGACCTCCCCGGCGCGCGCCCAGACCCGCCACATATACAGGTTCACTCGAAAATCGGGCAGAGTCTCCCCTGTATATGCACGGCGTCGCACTATACAATCTCTCAATACAAGCATTCAATTAATCACAACAGTCTCAAATATTCAACCAACAATGTAAACTAAGGAGAACGCCCGTCGCCAAACAAGTTGAAAGGATAAACTCACAGTTTTGAAAACAGGCCCACACGACCCGAGGTTTTGAAAACGGTTTAGAAAGATGCCATAAAACCACAGGGTTTGCAAAAACGGGCCCACACGACCCCATATTTTTAAAAGCTAGTTTTCGAAGTCCTTTTCTAGTTACTTTGCTTTGGAAAATGGCCAACGGGCGAAAAAAAGAAACATAATATCAAATCCGGAACACCGGGAATCAACATCCACACCGACCCCACAAGGGTATCGCGAACCACACCGTAGTCGATAGTATCAAATGAAATGCAGGAAAAAGAAAAGGGGATACAAACTAGGGCTCCTCGCAGCCCGACCACTCCTGTCCCGACCTCACCGCCACCTACCGCTCACCCCTGGAAGAACCTGTCACGGAGTGGAAGTCAGCGACATGCGATAATGATAATAAGCAGTAAAGGGAAAACCAAACCCAACAGTGAAACTATCCGGAGCACCCACTCAACCCACTGGAAGTGTGACCCGCGAACACATGTAACACCTGCAACATCTGTAATACCTATAACACCTACACACCTTGTTCCCATCGAGCACCTATCCCGACAGAACACGCCGCTCACACCTTGGGGCACCTGACCTCGTCGGATGCCTATCCCGACAGGTCGCACCTTTTACCCCCACCTTTTGATGCTTCAAACCCCACACCTACGGGGGCTCCCCACCACTTCACCTTGTGGGTTAACACGGGTCGAAGACCGCTTTCCCGGAAAAGCGCACCCTTTGCGGTGGCCAGACCGCGGGTGCGCGTGTCGCAACCATGAGCACAATGAACCGGTTACAGAATAATATCGCAATATAGAAACCGTCAGCATTAGTATTACAAATATGAAATTAAACCACTGTCCATGACCACCGAGTCTATACTTAGGCTCAAAGAAAACCCACCTCTCTCGCGGTCGCGCTGCTGGTCGACTTCGGGTTCTTTCGCGTCCCGGTGCGCCCGCCCGGACCTACACAAACCCGTCTCACCGGAGTCAGTAACTCCATCAACATCTCGAAAGGTACACACAAGTAAGGAGGACGCGGAACACCCAGCCCTCCCGGTCGACCGCGGCCACGCCCCGCCAGTTTGGCGAAGGTGGCGGCGTCCCCGGGCGAACCGACAACGCGGGCGGCCCCGACTCCCGCGGAACCCACCCGCAACACCAACTCCCCGCTGCCCGCATGCGGGCTGCGCGCCCCCCAGCCCCGCGCGGCTGGGGCAGCAGCCCGCCCGCATGCGGGTTTGCCCGCATGCGGGCCGCGCGCCCCCAGCCCTGCGCGGCTGGGGCGGCAGCCCGCCCGCATGCGGGTTGGCCCGCATGCGGGCCGCGCGCCCCCAGCCCCGCGCGGCTGGGGCGGCAGCCCGCCCGCATGCGGGTTGGCCCGCATGCGGGCTGCGCGCCCCCCAGCCCCGCGCGGCTGGGCGGCAGCCCACCCGCATGCGGGGGATGCCCGCATGCGGGGTTGCGCGGCCGCCGGCATGCCGTCCGCATGCGGGCATTTCCCGCATGCGGCTTCGTCTGCGCCGGACTCCGGCGATGCCCTCACCCCTCCTCCTCGAACTACTCTAATCGAGAACAAGAAACAAGAACGGGAAAAAAGTAAACCCTAACGTGCTCACCTCGAGAGAATGATGATCCGGTCCCGCGGTTTCGACCCCAAGAGGTGTGAAGTCGTCTTCCTCTCTGCCTTGGTCTCGCCGCCTGGATCTTCCGCACGATTGGTGAGGGAGAGGGTACGGTTGGGGTGGGATTTTTGGCTCCTAGTCCGCGCTCGGTATCGTACCCTAGGGTGAGGGAGGTTGAGACGGATATAATGAGAAAGGGGGAAAAAAGGCGGAACCGTTCCCTAATCAAAAATAAACCCAATTAAACGAAAGGTTGGGTTCGAACCGGGGTTCGGTCTGACTGGTTACCCGCGTTGGTCAACCGAGCTTACCGTCACCTTCTGGAATTTATTCCGGGAGATTCCGGAGTCGGAATCCAAAACCGATTTCGCCGGCGGACTCCGTTTCGCGAGCTTTATTGACTAAAAATACTCGCGAGCCCCGACGATCTGTCCAGAAACACAGAAATAATTAGTCCCCCTTCCCGGACCCCTGAACGAAACGCGAAAGAAAAAGACTAACAAAAGTAGACCCAAAGATGGAACCATAACATTTTGCCAGCGGATACTACACCACTCACCTTTTAAAAACGAGCTTCGTCCTCGAAGCTCAAACCTGGATCTCGGTGAAAAGGTAGGGATAGCCCTCCCTCATCCTGGATTCCAGTTCCCACGTCGCTTCCCGCTCCTCGTGGTTGTTCCAGAGCACCTTTACGTAGGGGATGACTCGGTTTCGGAGCGTCTTGTTCTCTCGTGCTAGAATCCGTACCGGGGCTTCCTCGAAGCTTAGGTCCTCCTTCAGTTCGAGTGTCGAGACGTCCAGGACATGCGATGGGTCGGGGAGGTATTTCTTGAGCATTGAGACGTGGAACACGTCGTGCACCCGGCTGAGGTTCGGCGGTAGGGCGAGGCGGTAAGCCACTGGGCCAATGCGCTCCAAGATCTCGAACGGCCCCACAACCGTGGGCTCAGCTTGCCCTTTAACCCAAAGCGCTTGATTCCTCTGGACGGCGAGACCCGCAAAAACACGTGTTCACCCACCTGGAATTCCAGGTCCCGGCGTCTCCGATCCGCGTAGCTCTTTTGCCGACTCTGGGCGGTCAGTAGGCGCTTTCTGATAAGGCGAACCTTCTCTTCGGTTTCTTTCACTAAGTCGGGTCCCAAGAACTTCCGTTCCCCTAAATCGTCCCAACAGATCGGGGACCGGCAGCGTCTGCCGTACAAGGCCTCATAGGGTGCCATCTGGATGCTGGCCTGGTAGCTGTTGTTGTAGGCGAATTCGACAAGGGGCAGGTAACGCTCCCAACCGATCCCCCAGTCTAGCACACAGGCTCGCAGCAGGTCCTCCAGCGTCTGAATCACTCGCTCCGACTGTCCGTCCGTTTGGGGGTGAAAGGCCGTGCTGAACTGCAATCTGGTCCCCAGGGCCTGCTGTAGGCTCTGCCAAAACTTCGAAACAAAGCGTGTGTCTCTATCCGATGTGATCGATGCCGGCACTCCATGCAGTCTCACGATCTCGCTGAGATAGACTTGGGCTAATCGCTCCCTAGTCCAGGTGGTGTGAACGGGTAGGAAGTGCGCTGACTTGGTTAGTCGGTCAACAATGACCCAGATCGTGTCGTGCCCCTGCTGTGAACGTGGAAATCCAGTGACGAAGTCCATGGTGATCTGATCCCATTTCCACTTGGGTACAGGTAACGGCTGTAACTTTCCCGCCGGCCGCTGATGCTCCGCCTTTATCTGCTGACAAACCAGGCAAAGCGCAACGTAACGAGTCACATCCCCCTTCAGCTTGGGCCACCAGAAAGTCTGCTTAAGGTCCCTGTACATCTTTGTACCCCCCGGATGTGCCGCATAAGGGGCGCGGTGCGCCTCAGCTAGGATTTCCTCCTTCATTTCCGGGGTATCCGGCACGCAGATCCGCCCGCGGAACCGTAAGACGCCGTCGTCTTCCACGGAAAAGTCCCCTCCCTGATCCGGCGAAATCTTGTCTCGTATAAGCTGCAAGTACGAGTCCGTCTGCTGTCCCTCTCGAATTCTCTCGAACAGTGTCGGCTTTACCACCAAAGCCAACAGTTGTGCGACTGTGCCCATTGGTACCACTTCCAACTCCATTCGCGAGAATTCCGCGATCAAGGTGCTCTGCTCCGTTATGGCGCGTGCCGTCGTCTCTTCTGGTTGCCCCTTCCTGCTCAAAGCGTCCGCCACTGCGTTTGCTTTTCCGGGGTGGTACTGGATCGTTAGATCGTAATCCTTCAATAATTCAAGCCACCGCCTCTGCCGCAGGTTTAGTTCCTTCTGGGTAAACAGGTACTTAAGGCTTTGGTGGTCCGAGAAGACGTTACAGTGGACACCAAAGAGGTAGTGTCGCCACAACTTCAGAACGAAGACCACTGCGGCCAACTCCAAATCATGTATCGGATAGTTCTTCTCGTAATCCTTCAGCTGCCTGGACGCATAGGCTATTACTTTTCCCTGTTGCATCAACACACCCCCAAGACCGATCCTCGATGCATCGCAGTACACTTCATAATCCTCTCCGGGTGTTGGTAGCACGAGAATTGGTGCCCTGGTTAGCCTTCTTTTAAGTTCTTCGAAGCTCTCCTGGCATTGTGTCGACCACACAAATTTTTCTCCTTTCCTAGTCAACCGGTTTAAAGGGGCCGCGATCTTCGAAAAACCCTCTATAAAGCGTCTGTAATAACCCGCCAGTCCCAAGAAGCTGCGGATCTCCGTCACCGTCGTTGGCGGCTGCCAGTCGATCACCGATTCCACCTTCTTGGGGTCCACGGCGATTCCCTTCGCCGAAATCACGTGCCCCAGGAACCCCACTTCGCGTAGCCAGAAATCACACTTTTTAAGTTTAGCAAACAGCTTCTGCTCCCTGAGGGTTTGGAGAATCGTTCGTAGGTGGTCCTCGTGCTCCTCGTCGGTGGGTGAAAAGATCAGTATGTCGTCGATAAAGACCACCACGAACCGGTCTAGGAATGGTCTGAAGATCCGGTTCATCATATCCATAAAGACCGCGGGGGCGTTCGTAAGCCCGAACGGCATGACCGTAAACTCGTAGTGGCCGTATCGGGTCCGAAAAGCGGTCTTCGGAACGTCCTCGTCCCGAACCCGGAGCTGGTGGTAGCCCGACTGCAGATCAATCTTTGAAAAGACCGTCGCCCCCGCAGCTGGTCGAAGAGGTCGTCTATTCTGGGCAGGGGGTACTTGTTTTTCACCGTGACCTTGTTTATTCCCCTGTAGTCGATGCAGAGACGCAAGCTTCCGTCCTTCTTCCGTACAAAGAGTACCGGTGCGCCCCAGGGCGACACACTCGGCCTGATGAACCCTTTGTCTAACAGGTCCTCCAGTTGCGCTTTAAGCTCCTTTAACTCCGCGAAGGCCATTCGGTAAGGCGCCTTTGTGATAGGTTGAGTACCCGGTATGAGTTCAATAGGGAACACCACCTCTCTCTCTGGGGGTAACCCGGGCAGTTCCGCTGGGAAAACGTCGGGGAAGTCCCTCACAATTGGGATGTCTGAAAGTGCCGTCGAGGGTCGGGTAACCAAATCCACCGATGCCAAGTAGGCCACACACCCACCCTCTACCAGTCTCGTAGCTCGAGCCGCTGAGATGACTGCCGGGAAGGAGGTACTCTTGCACGCCAGGTAAGCATTCTTTGGGAAACTTGGTTCTTGCAGTTGCACCATCCGCTTCTCGCAGTCGATGAGCACTTGGTACCTTGAGAGCCAGTCCATGCCCAAGATAACGTCGTACTCCTTCAGGGGAATGACCACCAGATCCCAAGGGCAAGCCAGTCGCCCTAGCTTAATTGGGCAGGTGGCCACCAAACTGGTCGCCTCCAGTGTCAAAGAGGGTTCTAGCTCGGGAGTTTGAGACAGAAGTAATACCTGCAAGCATGTCCACCGGTGGATCGGTCTCCTGGCGGGTCATTGAGTAGACTCGCCCGCCCGGTTGGGGCTGCCTCGCCTCCTCGCGCCGCGGTGCCGGGGGCCTAGAGGTCGACCCCATGGGGGCTTTCCCCCGCCCAGAGAGTTGTGGCGAAGGCGTGGATGCGGCAGAAGAAGCTGTTCCCATGGCAAGGGGGCAGTTGCGGCGGAAGTACCCCTGCTTGCCGCAACGGAAGCAGTGATCAACTCTCTGGGGGCAATCCAACACCCCGTGTGCTCCCCCGCAGATCACACAAGGCCTATCTCTTGGCCTCGGCCCTCCCGTGGGTGCGCTCCGTGCTCCCGACTGTGACCTCCACCGCTTGGGGGGTCGGCTCCCAGCAGATGACCCCCCCCCGTAGCTCTGTTGTTGCCGCTTCCTATCTTCTTGCTGTGCCGGGGCCTGTTGGGTTTAGGTTAATAAGGATCTAATAGGGGAAAAAAACACCTAGAGGGGGGTGAATAGGTGTAAACAATAAACACTCAAAAATCTTTGTGCGATAAAACCCAATGCGGAAAAATAAAAGAACACACAAGATTTTTACGTGGAAAACTCCAAACCGGAGTAAAAAACCACGGGACCGATAACACGGCGAAATCCACTAGAGTTAACACACGTACAAGGTGATATAACGTACTCACAGACGACTCAACCTTTTACCATACGCCCCTAGTCGATCTTCTCCGCTCGCTCCGCAACGCTTCTCGAATCCACGATTTGCGCCGCCAACGCTGAATCCACAGCGTCCAACGTCGAATCCACGACGTCCGACCGAATCCACGGTCTTCACCCAATGGCACGCTTCGAATCCACGAACGCACCTCGCTCCGAATCCACGAGAGCGATGACACCTTGAATCCACAAGGCCACGCGAGTCCACGCGCCGATTTTGGGATAAATCGTTGTTTGTTTGGGTGGTGATGATCCGCCGAATACTTAGATCAAGAGTAGATCGGAAATACCATCTAAGTATTCATTAGTTTGATTCAACTCAAGATATGAGTATGAAAATCCTAGAATCAAACTAATCAATATAGATGAAGAACCATTAAATAGATCTAATGATTTCCGTTCTTCTCTATATGTGGATCTAAGGCCGTATAAAATGATATTTGAAAATGACGGCTCTTTTTCCGATGCCCTAGAAATGAATAGGAGGGCTATATATAGGTTAGAAACCCTAGGAAGAATATTCGGATCAAAAACAAACTTTTCTGGAAAGTTTTACCGACGGCGATCCGGATTGCATAAGCCACGATCCGGATCGCAGACGCACAGAATGCAGTTTCCAGAAAATCACCTGTTCGGGATCCGGATCATAATCCACGATCCGGATCGTTCATACATTTTCACAAAACACCCCATTCGGGATCCGGACTGCCCAAGCTATGATCCGGATTGCAGCAATGTATGAACGAACACCTTTCGGGATCCGGATTGAAAGTCCACGATCCGGATCCTGAACATGTCCCATGTTCAGTTTTTGATGAATATGCAATTAAAACCTCTTCCAAGTGTTTCTACACTATAAGAAGTATTCGGATCATCAAAATTATTTAGTTAAACGTACCTGATCCTTTTGAATTCTTCTTTCTTGAGATTGAGGTATATGATCCACAGTTTCTTCATCTTCAATCCTCAAGACTTAAACTATTCACGAAATACGCCAACTCAAATTCCGTAACAATCTCCCCCTTTGGCGGTTTCGTGACAAAACACAGATCCACAAAAGAAAATTCAAAAAGATATTTTTGTTGCTATCACCATACAACAAAAATTTACAAAAGAGTTCCAGAAATTAAAAACATGAGATAAACTCCTAAGACAGACTCTAGACTTAGACATCTGTAACCTCTGCACACAGAAAACATTCTTGACAAACAAATTCGTTAGATACCTCAAGAATTGGAACATAGAAAAAACCAAGTGCAGAGATAGAGTTTGATCTCACCATGACATTTAAAAGAATCAGATATGTGAAAGAAACATAGTTAAAACCAACATATCTTCTAAGCAGTTGAAAAACCAAATGTCAAAGTATGTTAGTCCAACACCAACTTGTTAGTCATATTACATGCCCAAATAGTTAGTCAAATAGTTAGTATAGAAGCATGTCACAATCCACAAAAGAAAACCAAAGTTGAGTTGAGATTCATACTTACCTTGATATCACAATCATTGTTCATTCATTGTTCATTGTTTTCGCTAACTCTCTCCCCCTTTTTGTCACAAAAACAAGCCAAAACGTAGCATGAGCTACAATATGTAAGGAGAGTAAACAAAAAGTTCATAAGGTTCTAAGATATGCACAAACTAAAATCAATTAAGTATAAAACTAAATCAAAATCCTGCACAAAAAGAGAAGAAGAAAAAAAATGTCATTCGTCAGAATCCGAGTCGTCAGAGCTCGTGCAACCCAATTTATAGAACATCTTTGTCATCCGCTTGTGCATAGAGTTGACCTTTTTAGTGAAGGTAATGTGAGCTGCCGTGACGATTTCAAGCTCATTGCAAAGTCTTTGCTGTTCCTTCAAGATCTGTTCTTGCTTGACAGATAGTCGTTGTTGCCACTTGAAGATCGAAGTTAGTGAGGCTTCATCAGTCTCGCCGGGTTCTTGCTCAGACGGTGAGGCCGAGGTGCCATCACAAGGTTTCTTGTCAGTAAAATGAGGTAATTTGTGAAGTGACTTCACAATCGTTGATTCATCAATCATCCCGCAACTGTGCTGATATGATGTGGAGCTTACATCAATGTCAAACTTTTGTAATATCCTCATGATGAGTAGAGGAAACGGAAGTCGCTCAGACGGATGAGGATGCACAATGTACCTTGACATTCTATTCCAGATTATATAGGGGATATTCAAGTTCAATCCACTAGCCTCAGAGGGATGGCCTATGAGATACAGGAATAGTAGTCGCTCCCACCTCACAACCTTGGTCTGCATGTTAGGCAAAATGTTGTAGCACGTGATGAAGTTTAGAAATCGGTACTCCAGTCGTAGATACTTTGACCTTACACCCTTACCATCAGCTGATTTGGTTCCTTCCAGACAAATCTTGTCAATCACAGTTTGCCACAATTCTTTTGTCAAACTTTTTCCTTTCAAAAAGTTAATCCCCGATGTGCTCGATTCCATTCCAAGAACGTCACCAATTAACTGCGGTGTGATCTTAAGCTTCATTCCTAGGACATTTGTATAAAAATACATAGACCCATTTTCAGTCTCCTGAAGATGTCTCGCATTCGTGTAGAAGGTTCTCACACGATACAAACAATATCCGAGAAGTTCAGGAAAACGGCAGACTTGAAGAAGAGAAGCTTGTTCTATCAATCTTCCAAATTCTGGTGAATGATTGCGAAGGGCTTCAATGTTGACATGACGTTCTCCGATACATTCACGTCGTTCAAAAGCTCGAAGACGGTCAGAATTAACGACTACTTCTTCAACACGTGGCGGAGAGTCAGGGGCTATTGGTGCATCAATGTTAGTGTCTCGTCTTAATCCATAACGTCTAGCAAGTCGTTTCCGTTTGAAAGAGATAATTGGAGTAGACATAGGAACATTTCCAGTATTCATTGGTGCTTTCCCTTTTCGGTTAGATTTTGAAGGCAATACCTCATCATCATCATCATCAGTCAGCATATCCCAGTGTACTTCATCAGGGTTCTTTTCAAGTTCAGTGTCACTTATAACTTCCACTTCTCCTTTTCGTTGAACTTTCTTGGCGCGCTTCAATTTGTTGGTTGGTCGAGTGAGTACCATCGTGACTAGTAGCAGAATCAACCAAGAGAATGCCATTGATTCTAGTGCTTTGAGTTTTAAGAAGGTGTCCTGTGAAGACCAACTCAAGAATATATGAAAAATCGTCAATTTTGAAAAATTTGAAAAATTTGCACCTAGACAATCATAATCATATAGAGAAGCCAAGAATCAAATTAGTTTTCCAAAAAGAATTTTAAAAATAGATCAAATCCATGATTTACAAAAATTCCTCTTTTATGCCCTAAAACCGAATTTTTAGAAATCGAAGCCTAAAAACACGTTAATCAAGTGAAATCCCAGCATAAAAGTAAAACTAATTGATCCAGAGTTCTTATTTCAAAAGAAATTTGATCAAAAACCATTCACAAACGAAAAAATCCAACTTTACAACTCACGTTTGATGAAAAAACAGAAAAACTGTGAAAAACCGAGTTTTGATCATGAAAACTTACTTGAATCCAAAGAACTTTGAGTTTTGAAGCACCAGGAAGCAAGAAATCTAGAGAGAGAAACTCTAGAAGCTTGAAAACCAGAAATTAGGGTAAAGAAATCTCGAATCTGAAAGTTTCTATATAGAACCCTAGCCGCGATCCGGATCGGCCGAGAATGTGATCCGGACCGGCCACACGCGGGAAAAATCCTGCGTTCGGGATCCGGATCACTTGCCACGATCCGGATCGGCTACACCTTTTTCTTCAGAAAAATTAAGAAAAATACAGTAAAATCCAGAAAAAGTATGTAAGCACATTATCATGTCAACTTTAAACAAATGACATCGTTTCACACAACAAGAAATAGATTATGAAAAATCTATCAATAATATCCAAAAATGAAACGAAGATTTACGAAAGTTAAAACACTTAAAGTTGAACAACTTCAATTACATCTATCTTGATCCTATGTGTAATGTCTTTATCAAATCATCAATTTCAGTAAAGAAAATGAAGTACCAAGATCAATAGATGTTTGAAATCCCAGATAAGTTAAATAATATATCTAGACAATCTGTTGAAGGAGTGGCTCTTTGAGCATCTTAAATCAAAAATCCCACCTTATACCAACCATGAAATACGACTGAGTCAAGTATTTCAATATGAGTTTTATCAACAATTTTTCAAACAAAAGTTTGCTTTTCATTCATGGAGTTCCTTTTTCTTTCATTTTCTCCATGTGGTGGTAGTTTTCACACTCCTCACTGGGATGTAACTCTTTCCACATCTTTTGAGCATTTCACATTTCATTGACTCCCCCTCAATTGGCTATCAATTATTCAATATATAAAGTATTCAACCAAACCATTGATCTCGAATTCATACTCGACTAAGCAATCAAATATGATAATGACTATACCAAGAGATCATTGAGAGAGAAATTGACTTTGATCACAGAAAGATGGTTTAATTAACGTAAATGATCATTGCAACATTGAAACATTATGACATCAAAAACATAATAAATTTCTAAATGCATAAAAGGATGCAATTAAAGTCAATTATGATGTATGCTCAATTAGTGTGCTATGTACAGAACATAGATAAAGAACAAAACAAAAACAAGAACAAAAACAAAACCTAATCTAAGCAAAGGTTTCAAAAAGAGTTTATTTCAAGGAAAGCATGCCAATTGCTTTTCGCAAGTGAATGAAACGTTTTTGATCCAACGGTTTTGTTAAGATGTCGGCTAATTGATCTTCAGTTGAAATATATGACAGTTGAAGAATGTTTGATTCAACTAGCTCTCTAAGAAAATGATATCTAAGTTCAATATGTTTTGTTCTAGAGTGCAACACAGGGTTTTTAGAAATGTTAATGGCACTAGTGTTGTCACATAAAATGGTTACCGAAGATGTTGAAATTCGGAAATCACTCAACACGCTCTTCATCCAAATCAATTGGGTTGAGCAACTTCCTGCAGAAATGTACTCCGCTTCGGCAGTCGAGAGTGCTATGCAGTTCTGTTTCTTACTGTGCCATGCAACAAGGCAATGGCCTAGATAGAAGCATGCACCACTCGTGCTTTTCCGGTCATCCACCGATCCAGCCCAATCGGCATCTGAGTATCCAACAATATCCAAAGTCGTTCCCATAGGATACCAAATTCCGAAATTGATTGTACCTTTGATATACCGGATGATCCGTTTCACCGCTTTCAGGTGAACCTCCTTCGGTGCTGATTGATATCTCGCACAAATCCCAACACTGAAGGATATATCCGGGCGACTAGCCGTGAGATATAGTAGACTTCCAATCATACTGCGGTACAGTTTCTCGTCTACATTCTCACTTTGTGATTCACTTCCAAGTCCCTTATGGCTAGTTCCCATTGGAGTTGGAAAATCTTTCGAATTTTCAAGGTCAAACTTTTTGACCAACTCCAGTGCATACTTGGATTGACACAAGTGAATTCCTTCATCGTTCTGCTTAACTTGTAATCCAAGAAAATAATTCAACTCGCCCATCATGGACATCTCAAATTCGCTTTCCATGGTCTCCGCGAATTTAGAAGCATCAGTATTTCTTGTTGCTCCAAAAACAATGTCATCAACATAGATTTGAGCAACTATGAAATTGTTTTGATAATGCTTCACAAAGAGAGTCCTGTCAGCTCCCCCTCGAGTGTAGCCCTTTTCCAAAAGGTGCTTTGTCAACCTTTCGTACCATGCTCGCGGTGCTTGTTTCAGACCGTAAAGAGCCTTTTTCAGTCGAAAAACATGGTTAGGTAGTTTATGATCCACAAAACCTTTCGGTTGAGCTACATAAACTTCCTCATTTAAAAATCCATTTAAAAAGGCGCTCTTAACGTCCATTTGAAATAATTTGATTTTAAAATGACAAGCAATAGCAAACAGTATACGAATGGACTCGAGTCTAGCTACAGGGGCGAAGGTTTCATCAAAGTCTATACCTTCTACTTGAGAATAGCCTTGAGCAACTAACCTTGCTTTGTTCCGGATGATAGTACCTTCTTCGTTTTTCTTGTTCTTGAAGATCCATTTGGTACCTATCACATTGTGTTGCTTCGGAGGCTTCGTCAGTTCCCAGACTTTGTTTCGCTCGAATTGATGGAGCTCTTCCTGCATTGCTTTAATCCAATAATCATCTTGGAGAGCTTCATCAACATTCCTTGGTTCGATTTGAGATACATAGCATGCAAATCCGCAAACCAATTGTCTCCGTGTTCTAACTCCTTCTTGTGGATCTCCAATTATGTTCGACTCAGGGTGATCCTTGGAGATGCGTAACGTCTGAGGTAGAGGAGTAGGCGGAGGTACACGAGATGATTCCTGCACATCACATGAGCTTGAAGAACCGTTAGATGCATCAACATTATTATCGAAAGAATTGTTAGAAGAAGATGCATTAGCAGGTGAATCATCATCAAGAGAGATATCGAGGGTAGATTTTTCAGATTCAAAATGAAAAGCTTCATCTACCTTAACATTTATCGATTCTACAATCGTCTTAGATTCCAAGTTAAAAACTCGATATGCTCTACTGTTTGTAGAATAACCTAAGAAAATCCCTTCGTCACTTCGAGAGTCAAATTTACCAAGATTTTCGCGATCACGCAAAATGAAAACACCGACTCCCGAAAATACGAAAATATTTGATATTAGGTTTTCTACTAAACCATAGTTCATATGGTGTATTAAAAGTCCCCGGGCGCAAGTACACTCGATTGATAACATAGACAGCCGTGTTCACCGCTTCAGCCCAAAAGTATAAAGGAAGGTTCCGGCTATGAAGCATAACACGAGCCATCTCCTGTACGACCCTGTTCTTGCGCTCGACTACACCATTTTGTTGAGGTGTGTAAGGTGCGGAGAATTCATGTTTAATACCATTAGAAACACAGAAATCAATGAATTTAGAATTAATGAATTCACCACCTCTATCACTCCTCACTCGAGTAATCCTTTCATTCTTTTCTATCATAATACGATTGCAAATTTCGAGAAAAGAATCAAAAGTATCAGCTTTTTCTTTTAGAAAGGCTACCCAAGTATATCTAGAAAAATCATCAACCAATAAGAAAATATACCATTTACCTCCCAGAGATGGTTGACGAGTTGGCCCCATTAAGTCCATATGCAAAAGTTCCAAAGGCCGTTTTGTACCTATGTGGTTCAAATTCTTGTGTGCAGTCCTAGACTGTTTTCCCTTTTGGCAACCGCCACACACAAGGTTTTGTTCAAAAGAAAGTTTCGGAACCCCTTTGACCACATCTTTATTTGAAATTCTAGCAAGTTCCTTAAAGTTTATGTGACCTAGCCTTTCATGCCAAAGTGTTTCGTTTTTCAAAGATGCTAGGTTACATTTTTCAGAAATTTTAGAAGGAACTACATAACAGTTGTTTTCTGATCTAACCCCCTTTAAAAAGAAAGCATGGTTCAAGTCAGTTACAGTGCATTTATCAGATGAAAAATTAACTGAATAACCATTATCACACAGTTGACTTATGCTTATGAGGTTAGTCTTTAGGCCATGAACAAATAATACATTATCTAGAACCGGGCCATCTGGAATAGCTACTGTTCCCTTTCCAACAATTTTGGAAGACCGGCCATCTCCGAAAACAACAAGTCCTCCGGAGTTTTTCTCAAAAGTTTGAAAACAGTTTTTATCGCCGGTCATATGTCGGGAACACCCGCTATCCAGGTACCAAGACGAACTATCATATGCATGCAAGGAAACAGTGGTAGCAAGACAGGGAAAGATCTCACCTTTGCGCACCCAAACCTTTTTGGTATGCGTCTGTAATGCTCGTGGAGTTGATTTCCTAGGTGAGGGCGTCTTGCTTGAAGAATTGCTGCTCCTTGATGATGTCGTCTTGAGCGATGTACTACCAAGGCTCTTTTCCGTCAATTTGGTTGGAGTGGTTTTCCGAGGAATAGCCCTTTTGGTAGTTGCTGCAAGATGTTCTTGAGGTGTGCATTTGGCTCCAGTCTTGCAGTTTCTTCTGATGTGCCCTGAAATGCCACAACGAAAACATACCTTGGTTCTTGTCGATTCCGAAGATGATGTAGTAGGTTCGTTGTCGTTGCTTGGCGTGAACACCGGTGTCGGAGGAGGAGATACCGACGGAGGCACAAATACCGTACCACTCGAACTTGGAATGTCTCCAGTTTGAGTGTATCCGAGGCCGAACTTGTTTCTTTGACCGAGACCAAGGAGTCTGTCCAACTTACTCCTTCCAGAAGTAAATCTCTGTAAGTCATCCTTTAGTTGGCGTATGGTCTCTGTCATTTCAGATTTTTCCTGTCGGGCCTCGCCGTAGAGCTTCAAGAAGTAATTCGCTTTGTTCACCATGTCTACATAACTCTTCTCGAAATGCTCATTGGACTCTTGAAGGGAAACATTTGTCTTAACAGATTGTCCCTTTCCACTTCAAGATCGGTTGAGATAGAGGTTACTCTTTTTACTTCAACTTCAAGATCCAGTAATCTCTCTTTCAACCCCTTGTTTTGTTTAGCCAGTTTCTTTGAATCCCTCAAAAGTTGATGGTAGGCTAAAACAAAATCTTCACCTTCCGAATTATCTGACTCATCGTCCGTTGCAATCTTTTCCACAGTGGAGTTGGACAGTGAGTCGGATGTACTTGCCATTAAGCACATGAAGGATGAAGGTTTGGTGGACGCGTGGAAAGCTGTCGCGTTGTCTTCTTCATCACTTGACGATGACTCATTTGACGTGGAGTTGTCATCCCAAGTGACTGCTTGCATCGCTTTCTTCTTAGCCGGATTCTTGTTGGGACATTCAGTTGCTATGTGGCCGTAGCCTCGACATTTGAAACACTGAACTTGTCCCTCAGAACTTTTCTTATCCTTTGAGAAGTTCTCTTGGCTTCTTGACTTGTAGCTTGAGAATCCCTTGCCTTTCTTCGACTTTCCGAAGGATGGAGTTTTGCTTGAATTTCCCCTTCGAAAGTTGCGGCGAAACTTCCTTGTCAAGAGAGCGAGCTGCTTCTCAAAGTCCTCCATAGAAATGTTCTCGTCGTCGTCCGAGGAGGATGAATCCGCGTCTTCTTCTTTAGTTGATTTCAATGCGTAACCTGAAGACTTAGAAGAGGATGCCTTTCCAGAAGAATAGTTAGTAGGAAAAGTCATTTCATAAGTTTGTAAAGCACCTACTAATTCTTCTACACGCATTTCGTCCGGGTGTTTAATTGTTTCAATGGCTGCAACCTTCGGGCGAAATCGTTCAGGAAGAGTTCTTAGAATTTTTCTTACAACTTTAAATTCTGGAATCTTCTCTCCCAAGTTAGCACATGAGTTCACGATGTCTTGCAATCGTGTGTAATAGTCAGTGAAGGATTCATTCTCTGCCATAGAGATAGAGTCAAACTTGCTCGTAAGCATTTGCAGTTTCTGAATCTTCACTAAGTTAGTTCCCTCATGCGTAACTTGAAGAACATCCCAGATTTCTTTCGCAGTCTCACATGCCGAGACGCGAGAGAACTCAGTTTGTGACAAAGCATTAAATAGAGCATTAATCCCTTTGCCATTGTAAGAAGATAAGTCTATCTCTTCCTTGGTCCATTTCGACCTAGGTTTTAAGGTGCGAACATCATCTAAAATTTCAGTTGGATTAGACCATCCTAATTCAATTGATTGCCACACCCTTTCGTCGATGGAAATTAAGAAAGCTTTCATCCGTACTTTCCAGTACGCATAATTAGTTCCATCAAAGAAAGGGGGTCGATTGATGTTTCCACCTTCAACCATTGTTTACAACCCTATTCCCGCTCTGATACCACTTGTTGGGTTTAGGTTAATAAGGATCTAATAGGGGAAAAAACACCTAGAGGGGGGTGAATAGGTGTAAACAATAAACACTCAAAAATCATTGTGCGATAAAACCCAATGCGGAAAAATAAAAGAACACACAAGATTTTTACGTGGAAAACTCCAAACCGGAGTAAAAAACCACGGGACCGATAACACGGCGAAATCCACTAGAGTTAACACACGTACAAGGTGATATAACGTACTCACAGACGACTCAACCTTTTACCATACGCCCCTAGTCGATCTTCTCCGCTCGCTCCGCAACGCTTCTCGAATCCACGATTTGCGCCGCCAACGCTGAATCCACAGCGTCCAACGTCGAATCCACGACGTCCGACCGAATCCACGGTCTTCACCCAATGGCACGCTTCGAATCCACGAACGCACCTCGCTCCGAATCCACGAGAGCGATAACACCTTGAATCCACAAGGCCACGCGAGTCCACGCGCCGATTTTGGGGTAAATCGTTGTTTGTTTGGGTGGTGATGATCCGCCGAATACTTAGATCAAGAGTAGATCGGAAATACCATCTAAGTATTCATTAGTTTGATTCAACTCAAGATATGAGTATGAAAACCTAGAATCAAACTAATCAATATAGATGAAGAACCATTAAATAGATCTAATGATTTCCGTTCTTCTCTATATGTGGATCTAAGGCCGTATAAAATGATATTTGAAAATGACGGCTCTTTTTCCGATGCCCTAGAAATGAAATAGGAGGGCTATTTATAGGTTAGAAACCCTAGGAAGAATATTCGGATCAAAAACAAACTTTTCTGGAAAGTTTTACCGACGGCGATCCGGATTGCATAAGCCACGATCCGGATCGCAGACGCACAGAATGCAGTTTCCAGAAAATCCCTGTTCGGGATCCGGATCATAATCCACGATCCGGATCGTTCATACATTTTCACAACACCCCATTCGGGATCCGGACTGCCCAAGCTATGATCCGGATTGCAGCAATGTATGAACGAACACCTTTCGGGATCCGGATTGAAAGTCCACGATCCGGATCCTGAACATGTCCCATGTCCAGTTTTTGATGAATATGCAATTAAAACCTCTTCCAGGTGTTTCTACACTATAAGAAGTATTCGGATCATCAAAATTATTTAGTTAAACGTACCTGATCCTTTTGAATTCTTCTTTCTTGAGATTGAGGTATATGATCCACAGTTTCTTCATCTTCAATCTTCAAGACTTAAACTATTCACGAAATACGCCAACTCAAATTCCGTAACC
>JAQOTM010001956.1:0-21850 GCA_029168755.2 Tillandsia fasciculata
ACCCGCCAACCACCCACAACGCCACGTGTCCACCGGTCTACCGTGCACCAGAGCCAAAATCCCGTGGACCGCGCCTGCTGAACCGACCAACAGGAAAGTGCCACGTGTCCTATCCGTACGGTGCACGACTCCGCGATGGACCGCGCGCCTGCCCGCGCGCCCGCGCGCCCTGCCCGTGCCCCGCGCGCCTGCCCGCGCCGCTCGCCGCCTGCCCGCGCCGCTCCGCCGCCTGCCCGAGGCTGCTTCCGCCGCGCTCCGCCGTCCGCCGGCGGCCGCCGGCGCCTCTCCGGCCGCCGGAACAGTAACCCGAGCCTCGAAATTCGTGTTTTCGCGTCCGGGCTCCGAAAAATTCAAGTAAATAGTCCATTTCGCTCGTTTTCGCGCGCTGAATCCAAATCCGAGGTCCGTTCGGCCAAATTCCGCTTCTAAATTTTCCCAAAAATTCCCGGAAGAGTAGACTTGATCCACTTTTCGTCCTGGGTCACAATCAAGGCTCCACTAAGCGCGCAAACACCCTACACACCCAAAATGGACTTCCAGAAAAGAAAACAAGCTCCAATTTCACCAGAAACTCAAATCTGGGGCCCGACACGCACACACACACACCCAGAAACCTCCAAACCAATAGTAAACCCTGCCGTGGGGATCCGGGTCCTCACATCCTCCCCCACTAAAAGAAAGTTTCGTCCTCGAAACAAACACGGCTCAAAAGGGAGACCCAAGCCCAAAGGTAAACCTCCAACAGCACAACCTCCATCTCCCCAGTCGCTACAACCTCTCCACAAAGCGAGTCCAACCGCTGGATAAAGCTCAGGAATTCCCAAACACTGGGGACGAGGTAGAACAGCCAACTCTACGCGTCCAAACTATTCGAATTACGCCGCAAAACTTAACAGAAAACAGAAAGGGTCCCACCAGTAGGACGGTCATCAACCCTCAACTCTCCAATTTAGAAAACAACTGAAATTAGCGAAAAGTTCACAAATTTCGGCACAAGAGTAAGAAAAGAGGGAGAGAGGTATTGATGTCGTTCCTGCTGTGGCAACAAAACGGAAGCTACGGTCTATTCGTGCCCCTAAAAAGAAAAACACAAATCTACGCGAGACCCCTAGGGACAAACCCTCTAGTCCTAGGCGTCACCTACGCTCGACCAGTCGCACCTAACCCGGAGCCATTGAAACCACTGCTGCAGGAAAGATGCCTCGGTGCCCTGCGGAAAAGATCTCCTGTTATCCAGCTCGCGGAAAGGCCAATGTACTCCATCCACAATCAGATGTTGCAGGATACCGCACCAGCGGGTCCACCCCACGTACTCAAACCAAATTCTTGGAGCTGTAACAAGATCGTCACACCTGCTGGCGCACTTCTTCAGGTCTCTGCTGTCTCGATCATGCCCCAAAATACACCTCTACTCGTAGGATACTGGAAAGAATCCAAACACTCATGCAAGCAATAGAATTCCTATCCCGTAATCATGCCGAGATGCAAATGCTCTACTAACATGTGCGGAAAGATGCAGCGGTGTCCAAAAACCCACTTAACTTTACTGAAAATAAGGCCATACCTGCGGCGATAGGATCTGCTGCTGAGGTGCTCTCTACCATGGCTACATAATCTCGTCCACTAGGCGCTGAAGACCGTCGTCCCGTCTGTCCCGACGTCGTACCCCACTCTATCTGATGGTGCCCTGGGGGAGTGGCTTCTGCTTCCTGAACTGGCAAGAGAGGTGCTGTAGCAAGGGATTGCACTGACGGAACGGCTCGGCGACAAACTGATTGAAAATGTCCCAACTCTCCACATCGAAAACACCGTCCCCGCCTCTGGTCACACTGCGACGGTGGATGAGGGCCGCCACAGATGACGCACTCACGTCGCTGCTGCTGGCGCTGCTGTCTAGGCTGGTGCTGCTGATACCGTGGCTGCTGCCGGGAACCACCTGACCTCGAGCGCCTCCGAAACCCACGACCCTGAGGATGAGAGCGTGGGGGTCTCGGAGGTCCCTGTCGACTCGTCTGTCCCTCAACATACTGTGCCGGGCGCTTTGCCCCCACAATCCCTGCGGAAGCTAGAGCCACCCCGGCTAACACCGCCTCTCTGTGCTCCGAACTCTGCCCCGAAAAACGATGTGGATCAGTCTGACGTAATCTCGTCAACAAATCAAACACCTCTCGCTGCTCGGCCGGGGTCAACTGTCCTACCGTCCCGGACGCCTGACCACTGGTAACCGGTGCAATAGGGGCTGCCTGTGCTGCTGGCACAACTGGGGGTGCCACCGCTGGTGAGGAGGGTACAGGGAAACTCTCTAGAGGTACTACCACCGGCTGTACTCTTTGTTCCATCATGCGCGTCATCCGATCCATGATCTCCTCCTGGCGTCGTAAAATCTCCACCTGACGTCGGAGAGTCTCAGACAAATGGGCCATCTGAGCCTGAAGCTCCTGCCCCTCACTCTGCTGACCCTGAGGTGACTCCTCCTGCTAAGGCTCATGGGAGGAGGAAGACTGAGAACGTGTCTGCATCCTGCGTCGAGGAGGCATCGTGCCCACCTGCAATCCACAAGCAAACATCAAGACAACACCAAACAGCACTCGACCCAATCAAGCGGAAGTCTAACGGCATGTCCCCCTTCCTGAAGTACTATGTTGTCTGCAGCCAACATAGTTGCCACAGAAGGAAGACATGTCAATCACTCATCCCGGTCCGCTCGGAAGAGTTAGAAACCCAATCAGGACTCCCGCTAAAATCACGGCTCTCACGTGAGTCATCCTAGGGTCCAACCACAAGCCTAGGGTTCCTAAGTCCTCAATGACCTAAAACCTAGGCTCTGATACCACTCTAATCTGTCACGCCCCGGGGTCGGAACTGTACCCCGGGCTCGCCAACAGATCCGCCGCCCCTACGGGAAGCCCCGTAGAGACGTAGCGTCTAACCTGCAAAAAAAAGAACATCTACACTAACAGATATCAGAGCTGTAAAAGAAATATGACTATGAACAGAAGTAAAACAGTCTCTCATAAAATATACATAAAATCCTCACAGAATACAGAAGTCTCTCCAATTTAAACCAAAAGAGTACAACTCGATACCTCACTACATAAACTCTCAAACATGACACAACCAAAATATAAGGGTACCTCTAACACACTGAAGCTGAAGGGGAGAAAGGATCTATCTCGCGACTCCCTTACCTCGGTCTGGAAAAGCAGGATCAGCAACTGGCACCGCAGGAACTGGAGCTGAAGTCCCTGGGGAAAAGACACCACGACGGGTGTGAGAACTACCTCCCACAGTAGTTCTCAGTGGGTGCCGCCAACAAGCCCGACGGTCTGCCCACTAAGTCTACTAGAGGCATAAAGTAACAAAAGAAATGCAGTATGGAGAAGCTGAAAAGTAAAACATCTACTGCTACCATGCCTCTATCTAAAAATGCTCAAAAAGCGGGACAGATGAAAATATGATGTATCCGCTAACATAACAGTAAGGTCACTCAATCTGGACTGACTGCCTCCTCGGGTCTAGTCAAGCCTGCGCCAATCTACTGCCGATATATCCTAGAGGACCGGACTTACGTAGAACGTCCGTAGCTGCCAAAACTGGCTCAGCCAGAGGGACGGTGTCTGTGACTGCCAAAACTGGCTCAGTCAGAGGGACTGCGTCCGTAACTGCCAAAACTGGCTCAGTCAGAGGGAATGCACCCGTAACTGCCAAAACTGGCTCAGTCAGAGGGAATGCATCGACAAGTCGCGGTACAAGAGTAACATATCCACCCCGGGTGTGGCTCTCGAGGGGTGCGACCCCACCGAGGAAAAGTATCCGCGCACTCTGTCGCGCAGGTGGCATTGCAGGCTATGGTCAAAATCCACACTCACGCTCTGCTCAGATGAACTCAACCCTCAACATCTCTCACAACAGACGGAGCTCACTCTACGACTCAGCTGACCAGCCCACACGAAACCGAGACACTCGCCTCACCATCAACTCACCCTGCGGACTCACTAACAGGATACGCCCCACAACAGGCCAAGATCCACTCACTGTCTAAGAATCCACACTGTCACTATGACCATGTCCCAAGGATCCCAGATCCACTATCACTATCACTATCACTATCATGATGTGAACTGGTCTACAGACTGCTACAGACTCCACTCGGTCCCCAGACACGAGTGCAAAAGCATCCACAGCTAATAAGCCTCCCAGCCCATGACTCGGGGAAAATCACTATGTCCAGAGTGACAAGAGTAATAACCAATGTGGGAAAAACTAAGCAATGAATAAATCCAATTCAGGTTTAAGTTTACTATAGTCTGGTGGAGCATGATGTGTAATACTTAACAGGTATACTAAGCTAAGTTGAGTTTCCATGTTGTAAGAGTTCAAATAGTGCAAGTGGCTCAATGAGGTCATCAGATTTAACAACTATCAACTGTGGGTACTAACATACAATTTGTACAGATTAAACAGCTCACATACTATCATGCATGCACTTAATAATCATAGAATTAGAGTGCAGTCCATAGGTATTGAAAGCAGGATCACCCACCTGATCGCGCTAACTGTCCGGGGTCGCACAGATAAAAAGCCCAGAAACTGATAAAACTCCGAGTCCACTAAGCATAGAGCACCATAGTGGTGCTTACAAAGTCCTGGGCACAACAACAATTCCACATTTGCATTAAATTCCACACTAATTCCTTATACAAAAATCTGCAAGAACAGTCACTGTTCAAACGTAATTTCCACCTGAAAATAATTTTCCACAAATTCCAATAAAAATATCACGACGATCCTCGCGAAGTGTAGATGTCGATAGGCTCTTGAATCGTCGAATTCCGATGTCCGGATGAGGAGATAAAAATCCGCGAAGTGAGTGCTGTCCAGGAATCTCACAGCAAAACAGCGGCTCAGTAATGCCTCGAAAACCATGCCAAAAACCCAAATCTAGGCAAAACACTCAACACGAAAGTCGAAGATTTACCTCTCGTGAATCCAACGCCGCAAAAATCGCTGAAAACGGCTGTCGGGGTAGCTCTGAGGAATTTTTAGACCGAAATGCGACGATAACGGGCCTCCAACAGAAATCCGTCGCTCCGCACTACGAGGCAGAAAACACAGTCGTCGCGGCTTCCAGATTATCTGAAATTTCACCAGGAGATTCCCAAGAGGGAGAGGAAGAAATCTTGTGAAGGGAGCAGAGGCAAATTCCCACGGGAAATGGTGCAAAATCCCGGCCCAAGGTGGCCTATTTATAGGCTCCAAAAGAATCAGCCCAAAAAAAGAACAAGTCAAGATTCGGGCCCAACTTTCGGGCGCCCGAAATCTTTCGGGCGGCTACAGTAACGGGCCGGCCCGTTACTGTGCGCGCCCGAAACGCCCTCAGGCCGCCACGTGTCCCCCCTAACCGCCTCCTGCACCCGGCGCACGACCCCGACGAATCCAGCGACGCCACGTGTCCCGACCAGGCGTCGTGCACCCCTGCACCGGACCAACCACGGGGCGCCACGTGGCGCCCCCCTCGTCGACCCGGTCAACGCGCACGTCGCGCGACGTGCGCGGCCGCGCCACCGCCGAACTCGGGTCGGGCACGCGTCCCGAGGCACCGCCTCAGCCGCCACCATTGAGTGGACCGAGTGCACCAGAACCCGCCAACCACACAACGCCACGTGTCCACCGGTCTACCGTGCACCAGAGCCAAAATCCCGTGGACCGCGCCTGCTGAACCGACCAACAGGAAAGTGCCACGTGTCCTATCCGTACGGTGCACGACTCCGCGGTGGACCGCGCGCCTGCCCGCGCGCCCGCGCGCCTGCCCGCGCCGCTCGCCGCCTGCCCGCGCCGCTCCGCCGCCTGCCCGAGGCTGCTCCGCCGCGCTCCGCCGTCCGCCGGCGGCCGCCGGCGCCTCTCCGGCCGCCGGAACAGTAACCCGAGCCTCGAAATTCGTGTTTTCGCGTCCGGGCTCCGAAAAATTCAAGTAAATAGTCCATTTCGCTCGTTTTCGCGCGCTGAATCCAAATCCGAGGTCCGTTCGGCCAAATTCCGCTTCTAAATTTTCCCAAAAATTCCCGGAAGAGTAGACTTGATCCACTTTTCATCCCGGGTCACAATCAAGGCTCCACTAAGCGCGCAAACACCCTACACACCCAAAATGGACTTCCAGAAAAGAAAACAAGCTCCAATTTCACCAGAAACTCAAATCTGGGGCCCGACACGCACACACACACACCCAGAAACCTCCAAACCAACAGTAAACCCTGCCATGGGGATCCGGGTCCTCACATGCGCGGTGTGGAGTGAGTGTACTGAATGTGTGAGTGCGTGCATTAGAGCCTGGGCAGTGTGTGTGGGTGAGCTTTTGGAGCTGTTTGTGAGTTGTGGGAGCTTGTGAGAAGTAAGTGGATTGTGTAATTTTGGTAGCACAGCATTTATTCTTTTTAGTGTGCTATTATTAATTGCAGGGAGTTGGAATTTGAGTGTGTGGATGGTTCTTTGTACTTAATTGTTGTGTTGAGAGTTAAAATTAAGTGTGCTGTTGGATTTTGGAGCTTATGGGAGCAAGAATTTAATTTGTGCTGAAGCTTCAGGTGTATGTGTTTTTGGTAATGCTTAGTGTTTAAGTGGCGTTGAGGAGCTTGTGTGCATGTGCTGCTTGTTGGCAGTTGATGAGCATGGAGAGTGCTATGGATTTGGGTTGTATATGTGAAGTATGTGTTTGTCCTTATGTGTAAGGTGGAATTATGTAACTAGCTTAATTGAAATTTGTCTTTAATTGTAAGTTATTGAAGCTGGTGGGGGACTTGATGTGGTGAGATGTGTTTATGGGTGCAAAGGAGAATTATAGTGTATTGTGTTTTCTTTGGAAATGTATTAGAGGAAGTAATTTTGTGGATTGTAGAGGGCTGAGGTTCTTGTGAAGAGAGATGTATGAGCTGTAGAATTTGTGAATATAATAGATAAATGTATTAATATGGTTGGTGAGGGCTCATGTTTAGTGTAGTATGGTGTTGATGCTTGGAAGCTTGTTTGTGAGCATTTTGAGTTGAGTGAGCATTTGATGCTGCTTGTATGTTGAGGGAGTTTTGTAGGGTGTAAGTGGTTTGTGCAAATTGGATAAATGAGCATTTATTTTATGAGTGTGCGGGTTGAATTAACATGCACCGTTTTGCGTGCAGGTAAGGAGAACGTGCATCGTTTTGCGTGCAAGCTCGAGGGGACAAGTGGAATCGCGCGGAGACCAATTGCAAGTGTCTACAAGCAATTGGGTACACCACAAGGTGGGGAATTCTGCCGAAATTGGGTGACCTCTCTCCTTGCTCCTTTGCTTTTCGATTTCGAAGCATGATAGTAGCCTGTTAGAGGCGTTAGGTAATCATGATTAAGATTGCCTGTGTAGATGGATACAGATGAAAAGTGCAACTGTTGGTTGCCAAAGATAGAGGATAAATTTGCATGTGTAGATGGACACAGATGAAAAGTGCAACTGTTAGTTGCCAAAGATAGGTGATAATATGCATGCGTAGAAGTAAATATTATTTTATGAAATAGAGGATAATTGCATGCGTAGAGGACAAATATTATTTTATGCTGGATATGAAAATAATTGGATGCGTAAAAGTGGGTAATTATGTGATGACTGTGATCATGTTAGGGTACAACCCTAGGAATCATGTGACATAAGGGAACAGAACATGTTGGTAGTAAGACTAGGAGAAAACCTAGTTTAGGGGTTTGACGAGTGACATCAAACTTAGGAGCTACCTAAGATTTACGAGTGGCATTGTCTTAGGAGATAACCTAAGGACATTGGATAGAGTGATCAACATAGAGTCAAGGAACTCTAGGATGATTATGACATGGAACTTAGGTAAAGGGAACCTAAGGTGAACTAGTGATCAACACAGAGTCAAGGAACTCTAGGATGAGTATGACATGGAACTTAGGTATAGGGAACCTAAGGTGAACTAGAGGAGTTAAACTAACAGACAGAAAATTAGAGTCAGTGTAACTCTAAGATAAAAGTGGAACAGGAAATTAGAGTCAGTGTAACTCTAAGATAAAAGTGGAACAGGAAATTAGAGTCAGTGTAACTCTAAGCTAAAGTAGAACAGAAAAATAGAGTTAAGTTAACTCTTGGATTCAGTGAGGAATCAGGAAATGTGGGATAAGATCCCAGGGTTAAAGAGTTTAACAGATATAACCCTAGAAAGTCATAGGGTGTATGGGCAAATGGACAATAACTTTAACTTCAATTTGAGTTAAATAAATGAAGGTGAAATGTTTAAGAGTCCAGGAGACTCTCTAGTTATCCTTATGGCGAGACCTAGGATAAGAGGTAAATTGTTGTAAAAAGGCAAAGTTTAAAAAGCAAGCTAAAAGTGGCTAAAAAGCATAAAGAGAATGTAAATGGCGCCTTTGAATTTGAGACTCGTCAAGTGGAGCAGGACTCCCTGGGCAGTGACCCGTCGGACGAGGTACTTTCGAAGGGCTAAAAGTGAAAGCAAGGAGCTAAATGCTCGAAGAAAAGAGAAAGTAAATTGCCAGTGGCAAAATGGGAGCTATAAGCTCGAATAAGAAAGGAAAGCAAGTGTTCAAAAGCAAAGAGGCTAAGAACTAAAATAAAAGAGAAAGAAAAAGAAAAGAAAAGAAAGAAAAATTAAAGATAAAACGGGCGTACCTCCGGGGCGAACGTACAACGGTCAGGAGTTGGACAGGGTCCCTCTCCCGGGCAGCGACCCGTATGACTGGTAGATAGAGTACTCTTGTCAGAGTTGGGCAGTGACCCTATCGGGCAGTGTCCCGTATGACAAGTCCCCCCGGCAGGACGGGGTAACACTTGCGAGTGTTATCGGCAACCTTAGAAATCTTATCTTATGGTAGCAAGACTACCGGGCTCGGGCCCGTTGGATAAGAATTTCCAAGGGTTAACTTGAACTAAAGCACCAGAATCTAAAGAATAAAGAAAAATAGAGTGGCCAGGGTGGCCGGGTTAGTTGAACCCAGTATACAGCGGCATAGTGGCCGAGTTGGTGCTTAGCAGCCTAGTGTGGCTAGACAGAGTAGTGCTGGGTCGATGGTTGTACACAGATAGTGTAGTGATATATTATTGCATAGCTGCATATTGATGTTGAGGATTTTAGTTTCCTAGCACACTATTATTATTGCTTCCATTGGACCAAGTGGTGTAGGACACTTTCTCTCGGTGGTTGAACCCACTGGGAACTCGCTCGTAAGTTCTCACACCCCTTGGGTGACTCCCCCCACAGGTTCGGGAATGGATGCAGCGGTCGAGACAGATCAGATGCAGACGACAGCGAGGCATACGACAGGGGCAAGGGCCCAGCAGCATAGTGACCTAGAGGGTCTAGCAGAGGTATCCCTTTCTATATATTTCTTGAGTGAACCTTGTATGGTGAGGAATTATGTAAAGAAATGTAATAATTTATTTGCAAGTTCAGAATTGTAAAGTGTAATAAGTTTAATTTATGGTTCACTCCTGTATGCTTTCATTTCCGCATTAACTATTCGTTATTGAATGAAAGTTTTAAATTTATAGTGATTTTTAGTACTCTGATATTGAGCTTCCGCATACACTTGTTGTGTTATTATGGATGTTACCGTTCCTTTCGGGTAGAAAAAGGTCTTACCCGATTGGCGGGTCTGTTGGCGTGCCCGAACTGTACAAATTGGCGGACTCGGGGCGTGACAGATTAGAGTGGTATCAGAGCCTAGGAATAGTCCTAGGTGGTTAGCAACCTTAGGGAGACCCTAGGGATTAGCACGAGAGAGTGTGTGGATTTTGGGCGAAAGTATTTGATTGGTTATTGTTGTTCCCAAAAAGGATGTTGGGACTGATCGAGGGCAACGAGCTTTCATTCTTCGGATATTACGTTGGCGGCCGACAACGTAATGTTGGAGATGAAAAGGAGTACCCTCTTATACTTTCGCATGATTGGGTCGACGAGCCCTTTTGTCAGTATATAGACTGCGCGTTGCTCAAACGGCTAAGTTTGGGCTAGCTATTTCGTTGTGGTGTGCATATTGGCGATGACACCACATTGGGAAACGCACCTGTTTCGACTCGAGTCACGAGAGGGCTCGGGGTCAAACGAGGTACACGAGCTGCGATAGTTGGTGACCGCACTTGTTGGTGTGGTCCAGCAGCAGATCAGGCTCCTTGCCGCTAAGCGGAAATTTCCCGCCGACAGGAAAGCTGATTCCAACGCCTAAGTGTGGCGTCGGTGTGACAGTCGGAGCAGATAGATAGGCTCCAGTAGCTGGTAGCGCAGCAAGCTGAGGCTGCATAAATAACGCATGAGCGTAAGGCGTCGCCGCATGTAGGGGCGACAGTAGAGAGTGGCAGTGGCCGCCGAGCTTTTGTCGGCGCACCCCGCAACGAGGGGTGTTATAAGCTTGTGTCAGCTAGTTGCTGGCAAAGTGTGGTTAGAAAGGTCCAGTGAGAGACCGACTCACAGAACGCTGGTGATCGCTATGTGCGAGAACCAAGTTAAGGTGCCCTGAGGGTTAGGGCAAGAAAGATTTACAGGCCTGGCAGGGGAATTGCCTCTGATGACGGTAGTAACCGTGTGGCGTATTGAATGTGGCTGAGTTGCCGCATAGTGGAGTTAGTGAGGCTCAGAGTAGGCTTCAAGGTGCGGGAACCTCTCGAAAGAGCGAGAGTTTTGAAGCGCCGTTCTAATGGATCAGCATAATGGCAAGGATTGCCACCATAGGGTTTGCGTGTTAATCACCAGAGTTGGTGAAAAGTTATTGTGGTGCCTCGACCCAGTTGGGAGAGTTGTACAGGAGTCGTTGGGGTGCTTAAGCAAGTTGCTTAACAATGGATTCTTGCGAGTTAGCATGGGGGCGTAGGACGCCCAACTGTTTGGGTGCTCATGGAGCACAGGTACCATTTAGCCAGAGAGAGCTGATTAGGTGGCACATTAGCCTTTGCCTAGTGTGGCCAGAGTTGATAGAGAGTTTGGGTCGTGGGTTGACGACTTATTAGTTGGTTTTGCTCAGTGAGCATAGTGGTCGCGTGGCGACGATTATCGGGTTCGCTTGGGACGACCCGTGCCTGGACCATGTTTGTGGACTGCGGGCCTGTAGCCCAGTGGGCAGGCGCAGTCGGCTGTGTGAGACAGCGGCCCGAGACCTGATGGCGGGGCATGATAGAGATTTGGTCGGGACGGTAGTCCGAGCGATGACCCGGGGACGTGGAATGCCACGTATGAGCCTTGAGGCTGTTAGTACACTGAGAGTGTGATATGATCAGGCTGTAGTGCTAGTGGTGATTGAGGTATTGTAGCTCTTAGTGGGAGTGTTGGTGTAGCAATCCTAAGTGAGGATCTACCCGTTTGATGATTGGGTCTGTGTGCTAGTGAGAGCCATTATACAGAGTTGGACTAGTTTTGGGCTATAGGCCCCTATTTGACCGTGGTCTGTGAACCTATTAGTAGTCCGAGGTGTCGGGTTAGCTGATAACCTGTGGACTTAGAGCACTAGCAGCATGTGTGATAGTTGAGAACTCGTGGATTGGCCTTTGCCCTCCACATTAGGCAGCTGAGCGATCGAAAAGGAAATGCGATAAAAGTAACTGGTTGCAGATGCAACCTCATTGTGAAAAGATGATGGCGGAATTAAAGTGAAGATTTCGCAAGAAAAGACGGGGCAATTCGTGGCAATGGAGTGAGCAAGTGCTCAACTGTGTCTTTCACCTACTTGGTGAAAGTGGCCAGACACCAGGTCTGTCTTTGTGCCTGAATTGAGATAGGGATTCATGAAGGAGTTGCTCGTGTAACCTTGGCGCAGGCAATTTGATGCCGGTCACGATATACAGTGAGCCCAGTAGTGAGGGCAAGATTTCCTCCCTCTCGATCAAGTAGGAGTCGAGATGTGATTCAAGTTTCGAGGACGAAACTTATTTTAAGGGGGGTAGAATGTAAAGTACCGAATTTTCGACACATAAATAAATGTAGATAAAAATAGTGTGAAATACTATTTTTATGAAAGTTGGGGAAGTAAAGAACATTTGGAAACGAGTTGGACCCAAATCGGGTTAAAATGGAGAGATCTGGAATTTTATTGGGGAAAGGGGGCCCAGATTTTTAGTGGAAAATTCACAGTGTCGAAAAATCCCGAGAAAATTACGGGAGCCCCGTAAATATGTTTTAAGGCCACAGAAAAAGTTTCGCGTTGATCAGAGGCCGGATAGTGGGAACGGGCTCCGCCAACAGTGTCAAAAAATTCTGAGAAAATTACAGGAGCTGTGTAATTATGTTTTAAGGTCACAGTAAAAATTTCGTGTTGATCGGATACCCGGATTGCGAGAACGGGGTCCGCCAATGATTCTGGACACAGTGGGGCTTTGGTGGCCCAGAAATGGCCCAAACTGGAAATTTAAAATTTTTTGTGGTTAATTAGGCTGAAACGAAGCTGCCTGTCAAATTTGGACGGAAACGGACAAAAAACGAACAGAAAACGGGACAGAAAGTGAGAAGAATTAGTGAATGAGGGGAATTGAGTTAGTGGATTTGGTTGTTAAGTGGGTTTGAGATAGTTTCCTTTGGGAGCATTTAATGCTCCCAACCACCCCTTCTCCCCTTTAATTAGCTGTAGCTAATTACGCCTCGTCATCACCCTCTTCAACCAGCCAAAGCAGAGGAAGGTTACATGAAACAGAGGAAGAGAAGAGAGAGTGAATAGAAGGAAAAGAGAAGAAGAGAAGGAAGGAGAAGTGAGGGTTGGGTGAGTTTTCTCTTGGTCAGGACCTACCGCGAAGAGCCGTGGGCCGAGCAGAGGGCGCGGCGAGCGGCGCGCGCGCGGCAGTGAGCGCCGCTTGGGCGCTGCGCAGGCGCCGCTTGGGCGCTGCGCAAGCACCGCGCTGGCGCGCAGGTGCGCTGCGCGCAGCTGGCGAGCGCTGCGGGCGCCGGCACTATGGCGGGCGCCGCACAGCGCGGGCGCGCGCTGCGGGAGCACGCGGGGGGCCGCACTTGGATGGCTGGGCTGCCGCGCGGTTGGCCCATGCAGCCGCGCAGCAGGGCCCAGGGTGCCGCGCGGCTGCTGCTGCTGCGCCGCGCGGCAGCTGCTGCGGCAGGCGCGGGTGCCGCGCTGGCAGCGGCAGTGTGAGTGCTGGCAGCGGCAGCACCGCGCGACGTGTCGCGAGCGTGGGCGTTTCTCGCGTCAGCGCGCGAGATTTTCTACGGCTCGGGTCAGTTTTCGCCGGCGATCGCGCGTGTTCGCCGGATTTATTTTGATTTCTTGGTTTTTCCCCTTTTTGCTCGCAGGTTGTCCTCTTGTGGGTGCGCGAACTACGGCGAGGTGCTGTGCGGAGCCGAGTTGAGTGCGCGGTGTGGAGTGAGTGTACTGAATGTGTGAGTGCGTGCATTAGAGCCTGGGCAGTGTGTGTGTAGTGACCCGACCCTTTGGGGCATTTTCGAACTCACATGTAATCGCTTAGGCCTTAAGCGGAATAAAATTATTTAATTTTTGAAAGTCGGCCGGGCGAGGTGTGTGTATTTTTCTGCGATAGGGCGCGAAAAACGATGACCGACGGTGCGATCGGATTCGAAATCCGATATCGGGATCTCCCGGAACGGGGTCCTTAGCGATGCGGTTATTAGTCGCGCATCGGAAACCGTGCAAAATAACTTGCACCCGAAATAGATAAGGTGGGTCATCTCGTAAGGATAATTAATTAATTAATTAATTAATTATCCGGTGACGAAATTTAAATCCTCCTACGTACGAACTAATTGTAGGATTTAAATCGGTGGGATTTTATCTCATGGATAAGAGAGGGATAAAAATCAGGATATTTAATTGAAAAGTATGGGATTTTATCTCATGGATTGGGAAGGGATAAAATCAGGATATTTTTAGTTAAGGGATTTGAATTAAGGGATTTTATCTCACGGATTGAATAAGAGATAAAATCCGGATATTTAAGTTGGGAGTTGGTTTTTTTCCCTTGATTATTTAATAAAGGTGGTTAAATAATCGGTGACCGGGAATCGGATATTTGAGATTTAAATATCCGGGTAATTGGAATCCAACTGGGAATTTGATTTCCCAAGATTAATTAATAAAGGTGATTAATTAATCGGTGGTCAGGATTTAAAGTTAGAAATATCTCGTCAGTTGGATATTCTCTTGAGAAACAGAATCGGGGGATTATAGGTTCCTACATACGTAAATAAAGAAATTAACGATCAATTTGGGGAATTGACGGTGAGGATAATAATTAAACGATTAATTAAATAGGGTTATCGGTGGGGATTAATTAATTGGTAAATTAATTAATCGGATCGGTAGGGATTAATTAATTGGTAAATTAATTAATCGGATCGGTAGGGATTAATTAATTGGTAATTAATTAATCGGGTCAAAATACCCGAAAGGGATTTTGACGGTGCGTATGCGGAAAGGGAATGCAAGGATAAATAAATAGGGTATTTATTTCCCCGCTTACCGAGCAAACCCTATTTTTATTTCTCCGCCTCCCCAAACCCTCCTCTTTCGTACGTACCGAGACCCCAAAGAAAGAAAAGAACCTTAACCGGAGAAAGGAAAAGGAAAAGGGAAGGAGCCGATCGCCCCAAACGTCGACTCGAAGGCAAGAACGAGACCGGGCGACCCTCCCAACAATCCTCGGTGAGCAAATAATTTTTAGAAAATTATTTGGGGCTTTTCCAACTATCTTTGTTGTTAGTTTTGCGGAGTAGATAAATAAAATAAAATAAAATAAATTAATCGTGCACGGGGAAGGCGCACGGATCGCGCGACGCACGGGCGAACCCGCGCGCGGCGCCGCACGGGCGACCCGTGCGGGCGTCGCGCGGGGGCGGCCCCGCCGCGCGGGGCGCCGCGTGGGCGACCCGCGCGGGCGCCGCGCGGGCTGTGCCCGCGCGGGCGCCCGCGGGGCGCCGCGCGGGCCCGCGCCCGCGCGGGCACCGCGCGGTGCGCCGCGCGGGGCCCCGCCCGCGCGGGCCCGCGTCCGCGCGGGGCTCCGCGCGGGGCCCCGCCCGCGCGGGCACCCGCGCGGGCCCGCATCCGCGCGGGCGCCGCGCGGGGCTCCACCCGCGCGGCGCCGCGCGGGCTTGCACCCGCGCGGGCGCCGCACGGGCGCCGCGCGGGCCCGCACCCGCGCGGGCGCCGCGCGGGGCTCCGCCCGCGCGGGGGCCGCGCGGGCGCCGCTCGGGCACCGCCCGCGGAGCCCGCCGCGCGGGTCCGAGCCGCGCGGGGCTCCGACGGGCGGCGACGGCGGTGCGGGCGAAAGTCCGGTTTTGCGACCGGACGGTGCCGGGTTCTTTTTCGTTAAAATGTAAGGTGTGGGGTTTTCCGTTTTCAAGGTGTTAGTATGTGTTTTGACCATAGTTTATCCGTGCGGACTTTTCTTAGGTCCGGGTACACAGCGGGAGAGCGCGAAGGATATTGGTGTTCCGATTTCTCTCCAATAAGGTGGGTACGGTTGCGATGAGTGCAACCGGTGCTGTAAGTGCATCTATCATCATTAAAAGTACTCCTTAATTTACCTAACAAAGTAGATGGATAGTTTAACCTTTCGATTGTTGTTAATTATCTAATAAATGTGCGGCTGCGGTCGCGGTGCCCAGTACACGCCAATCTTGGCAATCCGGTTTCGGATGCTGCACGTACACAGGCGGATTGGCCTCCGCATGGGTGTACTTTTCCGGAAAAGTGGTCTCTATGACCCGTGTGCCCCGCAAAGGTAACGGTGCAAGCGGGGACCTCTTCGCGCCAGCTGAATCGTCACATCAGCACCGCGAGTGAGAGGTAAAAGCATCAAGTAGGTGTTTGTGCACGAGGGGGGACTTTAGTCTCCCCGACAGTCTGGGAAAGGTGCCCAGGGTAAACTAATTTGCAATTGTTTAACGAAAGGTTATGGTGTAGTCGGTGCATTTTGTATGATTCATTCCCCTTGATATTGTTACACATCTACTTTGTTTGTCACTGACTTTACCCACTCCGTGACAGGTATTTCTAGGTGCGTTAGCCGGGGTGGCGGTGGGACTGCGACGTGAGGATCGTAGTCGGAATCTTGGTTATCGTACTTATGACTCATTTCCTATTTATGATACTTTCAGTTTTGCTTGTGGATTACTTTATTTCAGGACATGTTTTAGTTAGCATTGTGGATGTGGTGACCCCTTATGTTTCATGTTACTAGTAGTGTTTTTCCTTATGCTTCATTCGCGGCATGTTTTTATGAGAAGATAAAGGTTTGCGAAAATGTTTTCTAAAAAGGAAGTGCCGTGTGGGCACGGGTTTTACAACTCTGGGTTTTATCTTTTCCAAACACGGACGCCGCTTAAATAACATACTTTGGATTAAATGGTTAAACTCTGATTATGTTGAATGTCTACTGTATGGTTGTTGGTTGATGTGTGTTGTTTATGAATGATTTATAAGTTGTAAAGAGACGCCGTGCATATACGAAGGAGACTCTGTCCGTGGACGGAGTGAATTCGAGTATGTGGCGGTCTGGCACGCACCGGGGTGAAGTGTAAGCTACCTTATTAAAAAAAAAAAAAAAAATAGACACGTTTTCCGCTTCAAAAGACTCAAAAACCCCCGGGGGCGTGACAGATTAAATGGTATCAGAGAAATACAACCACAACCATAGTAGACGAGGTTTACATCCACAGTGCTAGGTGCCACAAGCAAATGGGAAATGAGATAACCAAGGTGTAGGTGTAGTACGTGAGAGTACGGGAAAACGGGAACGTAATGTAGGTGTGTTCGTAAGTCTAGGTGCTAGGGTGATAACCTTAGGCCTAACGTGGTTTCTTTGTTACAAGCGGACGATGGCCCGAAATGGGTTATCAGCGGAGAACGCAGGGGCAAAGAGTATGGTGCGAACAGCGGCGGAGTATCAGCTTCTCCGACAACGACTACAAGAGATGGCCGGGCAGTCAGTAACCCTTATGGAACAGATGCCATAGTGGGTGCAATAGTCGACTGCACCAATGGAGGTCGCCCGGGCTTCTCTGCCCGGGCCAGCCGCGCCAGCAACTTTGGGACCTACGCCGGGAGCCGTCAATGGAGACCCCTTGAGGGAGATACGACCGACCCTTGGGTTGTAGGAAAATGGGTAGATAGCATGGAAAGGCTCTTCGAAGCTTTGCTAATGAGGAAAGGTGAACGGGTCCCTTTGGCAGTCCGTTTTCTTGAGGGAGACGCCCGCAAGTGGTGGAAGACGGTGCGCCCGGATCCTTCGGAGGGCACCGCCCTTCCATCTTGGACCACGTTCCAAGGAGAACTGTTGAGGGCATTTCTCTCCGACAGCATCAAACGGCGGATGGAAGGTGACGTGAAGTTCATCAAGCAAGGAAGTCGGACCGTTATGGGATATCAACGGGCATTTGTGAGGTTGATCAGATGTGTTCCCCTTTGATACAAGAGATGAATCTCACAAGGCCCGTCCTTTTGTGAATGGCTTATGGAGCGACATCTTAAAGGTGGCGCAAATGGCGGGTTTGCGCACCTTCCAGGAGGTGGACGATAGAGCCACCGCGGTGGAGCGCGGATTTACGATGTCTCAAGCCCGACGGGAGAGCTCAGGACACAGCAGGGATAAGAAACGAACCCGGCCAAACTTCGGAAGAGGGCATACCAAGAGGAGCACCTCGAGGGAAATGATTCATTCCGGAAGCACGACCTTTGCTTCTATCGTGACAAACTGGGACAGTTCCGTTTTTACTGCCCCGAACCCGGGAATGATTCTTTGGAGTCGCGACACGGATGAGGGGTCCTATGCGATGACACGACAAAGGACGCACTACCCGAGGGAAGTAGTAGCAGGAAAGACCCCTTACGAAGAGTAATGTGGGTCTTGACCCCAGGAGAACCCTTAGGAGCAAATAGTCTGTACTTTCCTGCCCAATAAGGATGCGAAGACTTAGTCGTCTTTGGTGTTGGCCCTTTATTATGGGTCAAATAGGTCGAACTTTCTGCCTTGAGACAATAGGCCCAAGGGACTAGTGAGTTGGGTTAGGTGAGCCTGAAAGGTTGAGTAGGCTGCGGTCCATAATAGACCTAACGGCAAGAGGCCCAACAATAGACCCAACATCCAGGTGGGTTGGGTCTGGTCGAGATCCGTGGTGCGGAGTATACCACTATAAGTGAATCGGATGCGCACCTCTGAAAGCTCAGGCTTTTGGGGTTAATGGTTAGTGCCGACGATTCGACATTTGAGGCTTAGTGGTAAGGAAATTGCCGGATGCGGCGGAGCTTTCCGGAATGCCGCCGGAACGAGAGGTTGACTTCCCAATTGAACTGCTCCCCGGCACCAAGCCCATCACCAAGGCACCGTACAGGATGGCCTTCGCGGAGCTGAAGGAACTCAAGGCACAGTTGGAGGACCTTCTGGACAAAGGTTTCATCAGACCAAGCGCGTCACCTTGGGGCGCGCCCGTCCTGTTTGTGAGGAAGAAGGACGGAAGTCTCCGGTTGTGCATCGACTACCGGGAGATAAACAAGGTGACGATCAAGAATAAGTACCCCCTTCCAAGGATCGATGACCTCTTCGACCAGTTACGGGGGGCGACGGTGTTCTCAAAGATCGACCTGCAGTCGGGTTATCATCAGGTCCGAGTCAAGGGGGAGGATATCCCCAAAACGGCTTTCCGTACTCGCTATGGCCATTACGAGTTCACGGTAATGCCATTCGGGCTCACTAATGCCCCGGCGGTGTTTATGGATATGATGAACAGGGTATTCAAACCCTTCCTGGACTTATTCGTGGTGGTCTTCATCGACGATATCCTCATCTACTCGCGTACCGATGAGGAACACGAAGAACACCTGCGCACAGTCCTCCAGACCCTACGGGAACAGAAACTCTACGCCAAACTCAAAAAGTGTGAGTTTTGGCTCCGAGAGGTCGGTTTCTTGGGGCACGTGATCTCGGCGGCTGGAGTCGCGGTGGATCCGAAGAAGATAGATTCGGTGACGGACTGGCCCCGACCGACCACGGTGACGGAAATTCGAAGCTTCCTAGGATTAGCCGGGTATTACCGGCGCTTCGTGGAGGGTTTCTCCAAGATAGCCACCCCCTTAACCCTTTGACGAAAAAGGGGGAAAAGTTTGTCTGGACGGACAAGTGTCAAAGAAGCTTCGAGGAGCTCAAGGACAGGTTGACGCGAGCTCCGATCCTCGCCCTGCCAGAGCCTGGGGAGGATTATGAAGTATATTGCGACGCATCGCGGAATGGATTGGGTGGAGTACTCATGCAACGGGGGAAGGTGATCGCCTATGCGTCAAGGCAGCTCAAGGAGTACGAGCGGAATTACCCCGTGCATGATTTGGAACTCGCAGCGGTGGTGTTTGTGCTCAAGCTTTGGAGGCACTACCTGTATGGGGCACACTGTAATGTGTACTCAGATCATAAGAGCCTCAAGTACCTTTTCACCCAAAGGGAGCTAAATCTTCGACAAAGGCGGTGGCTTGAGCTATTAAAGGATTACGATCTAACGATCCACTACCACCCGGGAAAGGCCAACGTGGTGGCCGACGCCCTGAGTCGCAAAGGACAGGCCGCGGGAGCGGATGTAAGCGCCATTACGCAGCAGGATAGTCTAATTGCGGAGTTCTCGCGATTGAGACTAGAGGTGGTACCTGCAGGGACAGTCGCCCAACTTCTGACGCTGGTGGTCAGACCTACTCTGCTGGACAGGATTCTCGAAGGCCAATCGACTGATGATCAACTCCAGCTGGTGCGGAGTAGAATAACCGCCGACAAGGAGGGCGATTTCGTGGTGAGCTCCGACGGTGCGATACGATTTCGCGGACGAATCTGCGTGCCGGATCTACCGGAACTCAAGGAAGAAATCCTACGGGAGGCGCATACTGCCCCGTATGCGGCGCATCCCGGAGGAACCAAGATGTACAAGGACGTCAAGCAAACCTTCTGGTGGCCCAAAATGAAGGAAGACGTGACCCGATTCGTGGCTCACTGCTTAGTGTGCCAACGGGTGAAGGCCGAACATCAACGGCCGGCGGGAAAATTGCAACCTTTACCGGTGCCCGAGTGGAAATGGGACATGATTACCATGGATTTTGTGACCGGTTTCCCGAGATCGCCACAGGGACACGATGCGATATGGGTGATCGTGGACCGTTTGACGAAATCGGCCCACTTTTTGCCCATACACACGACGTGGACCCGGGAACGACTGGCGCAAACGTACCTCGATGAGATAGTAAGGTTGCACGGTGTACCGACATCCATCACGTCGGACAGAGACACACGTTTTGTGTCGAACTTTTGGCGAAGTTTGCAACAAGCGATGGGGACCAAGTTGCACTTCAGCACAGCTTTTCATCCGCAAACCGATGGGCAATCGGCGGGTGATACAGATCGTGGAAGACATGCTTCGAGCATGCGTTCTGGACTTGGGCGAAGGGTGGGCACGGTGTCTGCCCCTGGTGGAATTTGCCTACAATAACAGTTACCAGGCCAGTATTCAGATGGCGCCGTACGAGGCCCTGTACGGGCGCCGCTGTCGGTCTCCGATATGCTGGGATGACTTAGGTGAGCGAAAGTTTCTGGGCCCAGATCTGGTGGAGGAGACCGAAGCAAAGGTGCGTTTGATTAAACAAAGGCTGCTGACCGCCCAAAGCAGACAGAAAAGCTATGCAGATAACAGACGCCGAGACTTAGAGTTCATGGTGGGCGAGCACGTGCTGCTCCGGGTTTCACCCTCCAAGGGGAACCGACGTTTCGGCATAAAGGGGAAGTTGAGCCCCAGATACGTGGGACCGTTCGAAATCCTGGAGCGCGTAGGACCGGTGGCGTACCGGTTGGCCCTGCCCCCGAACCTCGAACGAGTCCACAACGTGTTCCACGTTTCGATGCTCCGGAAGTACCTGGCAGACCCCTCTCATGCCTTGGATGCCTCCACCATTGAGTTGCGAGAGGACTTGAGCGTCGAGGAGACGCCGGTGCGGATTTTGGCAAGAGAGGACAAGAAGCTACGCAACCGAACGATCCCCTATGTGAAAGTCCAGTGGAGCAACCACGAAGAGCGCGAGGCGACGTGGGAACTGGAATCAAAGATGAGGGAATGTTTTCCCGAGTTGTTTAAGTGAGGTTTGAGTTTAAGTTTCGGGACGAAACTTTTTATAAAGTGTGAGTGGTGTAGTGACCCGACCCTTTGGGGTATTTTCGAACTCACATGTAATCGCTTAGGCCTTAAGGAAATAAAATTATTTAATTTTTGAAAGTCGGCCGGGCGAGGTGTGTGTATTTTTCTGCGATAGAGCGCGAAAAACGATGACCGACGGTGCGATCGGATTCGAAATCCGATATCGGGATCTCCCGGAACGGGGTCCTTAGCGATGCGGTAATTAGTCACGCATCGGAAACCGTGCAAAATATCTTGCACCCGTAATAGATAAGGTGGGTTATCTCGTAAGGATAATTAATTAATTTAATTAATTATCCGGTGACGGAATTTAAATCCTCCTACGTACGAATTAATTGTAGGATTTAAATTGGTGGGATTTTATCTCATGGATAAGAGAGGTAAAAATCAGGATATTTAATGAAAAGTATGGGATTTTATCTCATGGATTGGATAAGAGATAAAATCCGGATATTTTTAGTTAAGGGATTTGAATTAAGGTGATTAAATAATCTGACGGATTGAATAAGAGATAAATATCCGGATATTTAAGTTGGGAGTTGGTTTTTTTTTCCCTTGATTATTTAATAAAGGTGGTTAAATAATCGGTGACCGGGATTCGGATATTTGAGATTAAATATCCGGTAATTGGAATCCAACTGGGAATTTGATTTCCCAAGATTAATTAATAAAGGTGCATTAATTAATCG